>VYZP01044204.1:952-12335 GCA_013400635.1 Hypocryptadius cinnamomeus
TTATAGCATGTTTATCTAGCTAGAAAAGTCATGTAAGTTCATATAAAGTCAAAGAGTACTGTTAAATTGTCACAGGATGGAAGTAAATTTATCAATACTTTTAGTACTCACAGTTCAGAAATGTTCAGTGCTCAAGGAATTGCATTTTCAGTTCACTTAATACAATCACAACTGTTTAATCATAGACAGCAGTTTTTGGATGGAAAGACAATCAGTTTAAAATGTTCTGAAAGACAAAGTGGAAAAGTTGCTTTGACAATATTTTCTTATGATTTATTTTCCCATCTCTTCTCTTTGTGATAGCATGTAAAGCAAAGTAATATGAACATTTTATTCTATTGGACTATAAAATCTGTCTTGTTTTAGTGTAGCTAGGGTTGTACAATAAAGCATTTAAAAACAAGACAACATCAAATACACTAACTGTTTTTTATAAGAATAGAAAAATAACTATCTTGCCATGCTACATCTGTGACAACTGTAAGAATGAATTAAGGTAAAGTTTCTATAAGGCATCTCAAATCCATCCCCTTTTTTCCTATCCAGTCCCTAATTCCATCATGAACTGAAGTACAGAATTAGTTAAATAATATACACTGACAACATATTCTGAAGGCTATGTGCTTTTGTACAATATTTCATTGTTCAGTTTATACAAATACCACAAAGAATATTTCTTAAAATTCATGGCAATTTGTTTTCAAAAAAGTTTTAAAATTTCAAACACACAAAAATATCATAACTTTACAAATACATCCAAATAAAAGTTGTCTGATTTCTTTTCTATTTTTCCCCAGAGCTGACCATAAAATAAGAAAAGCTGCTTCCTTTTATCTAAAAAGATATTACTTCTTGGTGCTCTAAATTTTATTTACTACTAATTTTGCTTTAATTTTGGAATGAATATTAATGCTAATGGAATTTTAAAAAGAAAATAAGTTAAATTCATTGACTCAAATTAAGGCTGAAGCAATACCCTAGCAACTAAGGAAAGATACTAACCTGAGTCTCATGAAAAGACATTTTGTCAAATAGGTTTGTGCCTGTAGCTGTACAGACAATATGGAGAATTGAGAATGGATATTAATGATAGAAAATGCTTTGCTTGATGGTGGATATTTGCAGAAGACTGCAGTCTGTGTAATGCCATGCAGTGGTTTAAAAAGGAAGTGTTTCTGAAAAGGGATGGTCAGGGTTCAAAAACTGAAAGGATATTTGGATAGTTAACTCCATTAGAGTAAGAATATGCCCACTTAATCCCAACAATTTCAGTTATCCATCTCCATGATTAAAGTATAAAAGCATTCAAATATCTCTGGATAAATGTTTAAAGAGATTTATGTATAGATTTTTATGCTGCTATATGAAGATGCAAACTTTTCTGTATACAGTAAGCTGTACTCACTTTCACTAAATGTTTTTCCAGCATTCCTATTAACAGATTAAGGCTTATCAATCATCAAAATTTCCTGATGAACCTCTGGCTCCTGAGGAAATTAGCAATCCCATTAATATTCTAGATGCACCTGTGCATGAGATGATTCTGGCTCATCCTAGTTAGCATTTTTCTATATAGCCTAAACAAACTCTGAGTTCACAAATCCTATTGCTTCAGCTCAAACATTATAAGCTTTTATTTTTCTGGATTTCTTTTTTGTTTAGCTAGCAATATCTGTTTTTATGTACTTTTTAGCAATTTTTCTGAACATATAAGCAATGAATTTTAAAATACTTAGTCTGAGGTGTATTTAAGCACTAAATTCTGAGGTGTATTTAAGCACTATATGAAATCCAAAAAGGTCATTGTTTCAAGTGTCAAAATACCGCTGCATCTATAAGTATATTTGTCTCTGTGAATCTACCTCTATATGTCTCAAGAGTAAGTCTAAACCAACTGCCACGCAAGCATAAGCATTAGCTGCACAAGATAAACTATCAACTGCTTTAGAGCAATTTTTAGTATCAAAGTTGTGGACCCACTGGGAGCAGTGTTTCTTGAAGGATAGTTTACAAAACTATCGGCTTTATGTTTTGTCTGGTTAGACAACCATATGTACAAATTGCTATGTGCTACTAATACCTATAGGACACAGACACCTCTGCATTACCTGTGCATAGAAGTTACTTTTTGCTTGGTTCTGCAGCTGTTTATAATCTTACCCTGCATTCTGAAGCTTTCATAAAGTGTCATACTGAGCGTGGCTCAAGCTGAGCTTGCTGTTGAAGCTGTGTCTGAACTGGACTTCAGGGACAGCAGTGAATTGAGAGCACTCGGGACTGAAGATTCTGCTTTGTGTTATGTAACAATCTTTTAGTCATTCCTCTCAGCTTGTCACAGATGCCCGTCCTGGCTTATTGCATACTAAAATGTAAACTTATACCACAGCACTCTCATTCTTCTACTCTTGCCATACCAGTTCATATGTTGATGGAAGACAGGGGTTTTATGTGCAGTTTACAGGAAATCACACTGTTTTAGGCATTGAACAATTTCAGGGGCAAGCCTAGTGGTTTGGCATGAGGAAAGCTACAAGATATGATAGAAACCATGGTTCTAATCTGAGCACGTGAAGGGATCTTTACTCATGAAGAATCTTTACTCTTGAAGAATTACTAGTATGTTTACTATATGTGTGGTAAGGTGGAAATTATTTCCTCTCTTTCTAAAAGTTTTTACTTTCTGGACACCTTTTTGATAGATTTTAGATTAACGTAGTTTTACTATCCCCCCCTAATATTTTTCTTTCTGACTAATAAATGGATTTATATGAGTTCATATAAGTTTTATGGCTTCTGTGTAGCACTGGAAGTGATATAGTTTCAGATGGCAATACTTCATAAAGTTATTAATGTAATCAGTGCATAAAATTATTAATGTCATCTAGTATTGAGATTTTTAAAGTCCTGAATTTTCATTAAAGTACATGTTTATACCTTTTTCTTATGCCACTCTTACATTGTAATCTAAAACACACAAAGATTGTATAAATTGAATAGTATTAACTGCCTGTACTGAAATGGAGGTGTTAATGTAAATTCTTTTAATTCTATTGGTAAAAAAATTTTTCATCTGTGGTGTAAAGTAGACCCACAACAATCACTACATTTTTGCATTACTATAGAAAGAAATAATCAAACTGAGGGACAGTATAAAAGCCAAATCTATCTCCTTGCTGGATTCAATGCAGTTTGCACATAACTGTACCAATCGCTAGGGTAATAAATAAACAAACAGAATTTTAATAATTAATTGTAAAAACCTCCTATACTTCCTGCAACTTGCAACTTCTTGGATCTAAACTTGCAACTTCTTGCATCTCCATATAGAAATGTTTGGTCTCATGCTGTATATATCCAGCCAGAAACTTCTTGCCCCCCTACCTCCCAGTAAAACCTCCAAGGATGTCTTTTTGAGGGGATATTATCTTCTCCACTGCTGTAGCACTCTGGTATGTTCTAATAATCAAGCTTATACTTTGTCATTCATTAAACATTCCTTTTGTGTCTCATTAGTCTGATGTCCTTGTCATAAAGAGATGTTTCTGGCAGAAAGGAAATTACTTTTTCTTAACACAGATAATGACATTTTGATGGCAGTACTTACAACGTCTCTGTTTCCTTTTTTCCAATAGATTTTTCATTCTATATCCTGGATATCAAATTTCAAAAAAGATCATTTAAAGTCGTGCAACTTTAAAGCTTTATTGCATTAGCATTGCTAATTAATGGGTAAATTATTGACACAAATTACTGTCACACAACTTCATACACATGCAGGCAAATACATACCAAATTAGACATTTAATCTAACAATTATTATAAATGTGGCTGTCTATAGTGCATGAAACTAGCACAACAATCTTTGAAAATTAAAACTTTACATATTTATGCATATTTATGTATATTTAAATATACATATATAAATAGCCTCATAAACACTCAAAAGGACTCACATTTATGTTTAATGCAGGCATAAATTTTTTTATTAGTTGCACAGCTATACCTGTCTTTCCTAAGCATGCATTTCATCCAAAGAGCACCATATGTAGTCAGTCAAAAAATGTAAGGCCTTACCTTCAGAATCAGGACTTGCTTTCTTAGATGTGTTATAATTCACTTCCACAGCACACTCTGCCCTAAGGTCTGTGATCAGCACTACAGGAAAAATACCAGGCATGACCTTTATATATACACAATTCACTAACAGAAACAAGTGAATTCTTAGATTCTTGTTTCAGTTAGACATTTATCAAATGATATTACTGTTAGAAAGAGATCCTTCAAGCAAACAATCTGCATTGAATTGGGACTGATCTTGATGATACACTTCGGGGGAAAAAAGGGCCTTATTGTACAACACAGCAGATGAAAATGCCCACAGCCATTGCACGTACCACTCATTCTGTTAACCATGTAATATAAATTGTCATTTTGACATGTAGACTATTTCTCTTCCTCTATCACCTCCATGTCAATCCAATTCACTCATTCTTGCCAATGATGAAATGAAAAAAAAAAAAAAAGAAAAGAAAAAAAGAAAAGGAAACAGGGAAAGATTGTCCCAGATCTGCAATTGCGGAACATTTTAGAGCCAGTTAGGTTAACCATTGGGAAGATGTTAGTCTAGATAAGAGAATCCCCACTGGTTTTCTGTCTCCCTTAGACAATGAAATCACGTAGTTGTGTCTGTGCCTCTGTTTTGGATTGTTCTGTTTTAACACATAACAGATTGAGGGCTGCCTACTATTCCTAATTAACTCAAACTAATGAGAGAGTGGGTGGAGGGCGTGCCAAAAAAAGAAAAGAGATCATGTGTTGGAAGAGATTGAATTACGACTTAAAAGGGATAGAGAAAGGAAAAGAAAAAGAAGGTGGAGGAGATGCAAATACCATTAATGCCGAAAAGTAGGGGAGATGAATTGCCTGAGAACAGATTTGCCTTTTATTTCTGAGAGGCAAAGATGTCTTGCAAAAGCACCGAAGAAATGTAAGCAATACAATATTGCACTAATGTTAGATTATTGCTTCTTTATAGAAACTATCTCAGCACCCACTGCTTTCCTGGTTCTGCTCTCACTCTCCCATTACCAGTTAGTTAGTTGTTACACTTGATAGCACAGCCCCTAATTAAACCAGTTTCAAGATAAAGCAAGTAAAAGTCAATTTTCAGGTGTGCACATACTGTGTGAAACGTCATGTTTAGAAGGGCACCTTTTTTGCCCCCCGCCCAGAAGAAGACTCTGGCCAAAGCTCCCACATTTCTGTGCCTGAGGTCTCCTTTTTCCAGGAGCCAAGGTGAGGATGGGAGCCTGCAGGAGGCAGAGGACATCAGGAGTGCGTTTGCTGTGGTTGCAATTGAGGCTGTAGGACTGCCAGCAGTGCAACCTCACCATTCCATGGATGCCCCTGTTCCATTGATTCAGGCTGGGCAGGAGAGAAGAAGAGCAGAAAGCAGTGTGAGAGGTGAGGTAGAAGGGGAGACCCGATCATGACAGGGAGGAGGGGCAGGCTGGTGGGGGGAGTTGCTGGGGATCGCGTTAAAAGAAAGAAATGCCATGAAGAAAATAGGTTGTCAGACCAAGGGAGTGGAAGACATATAATGAGCCAACCTTTCACATTAACAACATTAGGGAAAAACTGGGAAAGCAGTGAGAGAGGCTGAAAGCAGTGTGGAGCTGAGTGAGGAGGAGTTTAAGCAGGCAGCGAGCCCTGGGGAGAGGAAAGGGACAAAGGAGAGGGAGAGGCAAAGGCTGGGGATGTAGCCTAGCCCCCACCACTCTCAGCCCAGAACCAGAAGCTCTTGCTGGGCCCTATGCCTGCATGTGCCTGCACACACATGTGTACAGGCATGTGTGCTTCTGTACCGCGGCCCAGACTGGGGCTGGTAACAGTACTGAATAGTTTAGCAAAAGCCATGGGGATGTGACAGGTGAGCAGGACGAAAATAGCCAGCTCGTTCTGGCCGGCAGTGGCTGTTTGCATGTGAGGAGACCAGCCTGTTGCCAGGCTCTGTGCAGATGAAATGAAGCAGTGGGCTGCAGCAGGGCAAAGGACGTGCCGCCAAGTCCTGACAGGCTGAGGTGTGACCTGATGAATCCTAACCACCCTGGACATCCTCAGGACAGGAGGGGAGCGACAGCGTGAGCGCAGGGTGCCGGGACACAGCCCGGGCTTGGGCTTGAGGAAAAGGAGCTGGGTGGGAGGATGGGAAAGGGGACCTATAGCATCTTGTTTTAGACTGAACACAAATGCAGCCAGTGGAGGACAGAACTTTGCACCAAGGTTTTTTTAGACTTATTTCTTTTCCCTCAAGGAAAATTTTGGCACATTTTTTTCACATAGGGAAAAATAACTTTAAAAATTCCAACATCTTCATCTCATTAACAAGAGAGGGTTTTTTTTTGTTTGAGTTTTTGGTTTTTTGGGGGTTTTTTGAGGTTTTTTTTTTCAGTTTATGTTTCTTTTCCCTTGGAGCAGGATATGTCCGTCATAAGAGAGATACAAAAAATAGCTTTTGAAATGTATTCTGCAACATAGGCAAATGCTATAAGAGCCTGATATCTGTGCCCCAGATATATGAGCACCTGTGTCTTTGCAATCACTAAGTGACTTTGGATATCCATAGAATTTAACATGCTTCATTGGTGAACAAGTATGGCCACAATAGTCATAAGAAAATACGTTGTAGCTAGTGCAGCTGTGGGACTATTATTTTTAAAGATATGTGTATATGTCCAGGTCCACATGGGCAAGAATTTACTTACCTACAAATATATCCCACTTGAAAACTTTCAGGAGAAGCTGTTGCAGTGCGCTGAGAGATGTTCTATTTTAACCTGCATCTAACACTGCCTGTTTAAAAAAGCAAAGGAAAAAAGAGAGTGTGAATTGTAGTTTTAAAATCAAAAGTAATGGAAGGAAAATTCTGGTTACCTTTAAAAAGTTCCCACCAAGACCTACTGCTAGTAGGTTTAAAAGCTAGCCAACAGAGATGTGAAGGAATATATGTGCAGGTATAGAAAAATTTTGTTTTGCATTCTCTGCTATTGTAATTTCCTAAAAAAAAAAAAAAGGAAATTATGAGAGAACAGATTAACTCAGTTAGAGCATGGTGCTAACAATGCTGAGATGATCCTTGTGAGTCCCTTCCAACTCAAAATATTCTGTGAATGAATACTAAAGAGAAAAAAAAAGCACATATGCTACAGTTTATTTCTCTTAGTAATGGAAAGCCAATAGATTGTACTTTTGTTTTGAGTAAGGTAGATTTGACCCAAAGAGAGAGGAGAGGTCCCAGTTGACTGGAAGCTGGCTAACTTTGTCCTATCTTCCAAAAACAGCAAAAAAAAAAGACCCTGGAAGCTACAGGTCTTTTAGTCTCACTAACGGTGCCCAATAAAGTTATAGAGAAGATTATTCTGGAAGGTATTGAAAAACAACTAAAAGACAACGCAGTCATTGGTCACAGCCAGCATGGGTTCATAAGAGGAAAGTCCTGGTTATCAAACCTGTGATCCTTTTATGACGAGGTAACCCACCCAGCTGATCAAGGGAACCCAGTGGATGGACTCTTTTTGGATTTCAGAAAAGCTTTCAATAGCGTCTCTCCCAGTATCCTTCTGGACAAAATGTGCAGCACACACCTGGATAAGTACATCATGGCATAGATGAGAAACTGACTCACAGATCAGGCATGAGGGTGATAGTGAATGAGGTGACATCAGACTGGTGACCTGTCACCAGTCAGCTTCCACAGAGCTTCATCCTCAGACCTGCGGTCCTCAACATCTCCATAAATGACTTGAACTCAGGAGTGGAAGGGATACTGAGCAAGTTCAGAGATGATACAAAACTGGGATGAGCTGTTGACTCCCTCAAAGGCAAGGAGGCCTCACAATTAGAGAGCTGGGCAGTCACCAACCATATGAAATACAAGGGAAGGTGCTAAATTCAGTACCTGGGATGGGACAACTGTGGTTTTGTTAAATAAACTGGGGAATGAGATGCTGGAGAGCAGTTCTGCAGGAAGGAACCTAGGGGTCCTGGTCAGTGGGAAAGTTGCATGTGATTTGGCAGTGCCGTGGCAGCCAGGAGGGCCAACCATGTCTCGTGATCTCTTCTGTTTGGTGACCACTGACAGGACCTGAGGGAATGGCACGAAATTGCGTTGGAGAGGTTTAGGTTGGATATTAAAAAAAAAAGTTCTTTACCCAGAGGGTGGTTGGGCACTGGGACTGGCTCCCCAGAGAAGTGCTCACAGCACCAAGTCTTCCTGAGTTCAAGAATCATTTGGACAATGCTCTCAGGCTCGTGGTATGACTCTTGGGGCATTCTACGCAAGGCCAGGAGTTGGACTTGAAGATCCTTGTGGGTCCCTTTCAACTCAGTGGAACCCCTGCTGTGCTTCTGTGACTTCCATCTCACAAAGACATTTCAAAAGTACAAGAATAAATTGTGACAGTGGGTAGGCTTAGGCTGCTGCATTCCATCGTATAATCTCACACTTGGGAATGGTATTTTACAGAAGCCATATTATGGTTAACATACAACCTTTTTTTACAGTCTGATTGTAGTCAGCACAAAGCACAAAGACAGCTTAATACAAGACTCCAAAAAAGGCAACTGTTTTTACCATTTTTAGACATGATTATTTAGAACATAACATTTCTGCACACATGACACCATCCTGTCTCTTTTTACTCTAAAATACACAGGTTAGAAATCTCTGGTTCCAAATACCTATTAAGAGCACACAAAGAAAACAAAATAGTTGATCTGTGTTTTTGCCAGATTTGATTGGCAGATCCTTCTGTATAGCACACTTGTGTGCGCACATAGGTAAATAAGAAAGATAAATTTACAAAGTTGCAAATTAACTTATCTTTCTGGAATGGGTTTTGTACAGTGTGCAATTATGAGATGAGTGAGGGTCTGTGGAGACATTGAGTCCCCAGGCAGGTGCAAAGGAGAGCTGGTTAATTGTTAAAGCCAGACCTTTTTAAGCAGTCAGGCCTTTATCAGTTACATACTTTTAAATCATAACAAACACCATGATGTGAACACGTGGTGGTTATATAACTCGTTCTTCTACTTCTAATTCAGCTGAGTCACTTTCCCATTGTCCTTTTCTGCTTAGCTGAAATAGCAGGCCTGGGCCATGACTTTAGAAGGCCTTCCCTTTGTAAGGTTTTACTTATATGCAATATACTTTCACCCCTTTTTCAAAGAGACTTTTGCATATCCAGATGAATGTTTTGTGCCAGCTGAGAAATTGCATTCATGAGAAAAATGGGAGAAAAGGGAAAATTTTGCTGAAGTCCCAGAACAAATAGGCAAAGCTCTGCAGAGAACTGCTACTAAACTTGTTGCATACACACATTACACTACATATTTACATTAAGCCAGTGCAGACAGTCCTGTCTCACTAGACCACACTGGTGTATAACCCCTCTTTGGCTAAGAGAAGCTGTAACAGTCTGCTGAAACCATGGATAACCTTGCACAAAAACTCCAGAAATGGAGTTTTGCAACTGCTGGGTGACTTTGGAAATTAGATTGCCATAGGATTAGGCATCAAGTATTTGACTTCTCTTGCTCTCAGGAAGGATGAAAATGGATTGAGGATGTAAGGAAGGGACACAGTTCCCACTTGCACATTTTGCCAGTCTGCGTGCTAAAGGACTACTAGAAGATTAGTCTTTCCTTTTCCAAACTGACATAGTAATGGGAATGAAGGCAGACAAAAATAAAATCAGCTACCTGGAAAACTAAAGGTTTTCCAAAATATATGTAGATGCAAGCCCCAAATATCAATTTATGCAGAGTAACACCCAACACCCAAAGAAGAGAGAAAAAAAAAAAAAGTGAAAATGAGCACTTCTGTTATAACCCTAAAGTAGGAAAAAAAGGAAATACTTATATCACACAGTGTAAATAATAAAAAATTACATTCAGGTTACTGATAAGTGCTGGAATCAATGAAGTTACACCAGATTAAAATGTTAATCTATTACACACCTACAGCAGTTCTTCATTAAAGATTGAGTTCCATTGAATAATACGGCATTTTTCATTCCTCTCATTCATATCAAAGAATTATTTTTTAATTTCTGTAATTATCTTCAAGTTATTCAATCAACATTTGTTTTGAGGAGACATGCAAAGTCAAGCAATTGATGTTTTTTGCATTGTAATTATCATAGATTTCTTGGGCAAATAACTTCAGAAATAAATTTTGCTTTTAAAAGACAATAAATATTCTAACCATATTAAAAGTTTATCTGGGAATCTATAAACCCCCCATCGTAATGGGAAAATGTCTTCAACACATACCTTACTTCATGGTAACAAATATTGCATAGATATGTTGATTTATCAGCAACCACACACACATCAAATTTTACATTTTACCAGGAGAAGTGTTCTGCAAATTCTGCAGGCTGGAGCTCAGTGAGTGCGTACGAGTATGCACCTCTCTGAGACTTCAGAGAACATGAAAAAGAACCAGTATCTGAAGTATACCCTCTCCAATGTGGTGATTTACAAATGCTGAGGCCACACAGATAACAAATCTAAGCTTTTTTTTTGTAATAAAGATGGCATGAAATCTTCAATTTTGTAATAATTATTGGATCACAAGGTATTCTATTCTGCTGCTATTTTGTGTTCTATCACAGGGCGCTAGCAGGAACTTTCTAAAGCAGTTCCTTTAGCAAAGTTAGTTTCCCGATACTCCTACTTTATTGTAACCCAAGTGAAAATATACCAATGTTATGAGATCTTTTGAAAAAATGTATTGTAGCCTCGGTGGAATGGTACCACAATTACTGGACTATGTGGGGAAAACTCCAGTGGCTACCAGCTTATGCTTTGGCCAGAATGGAAAATGACAGATAACTAAAGCAAATTGTCTCACAAGCCCTTGACCAGCAGTCCAAGCTCCACTCTGGAAGCAGCCCTCTGAGCTCTCCTGAAGCATGACACCTGTGCCAATACCCCCATCCCAGTGGGATGGCTCTTGGAGCCTGCCAGCTCTCCAGTGGAGAATACTTGAAAGGCTATCACTGATTATGAGGCTCAGCTGATACTGCCCCAACACACACATACCTCTAAAGGTGCACAGAGCCCATTAAGAGATGCTAGGGAATTTGATGTGAACATTTGACTGAACTCAAGGGTAATTTTTGATGGGTTCCTTCAAACACACAGATGTAGATGTAGAAAACTCTTTGCCTGTGTGAGAGTTGGTTATGGCATGAATGTTCCTGAATTTGTAATTAAGCCACTGTTATAACTGTAGCATATCTTTTGAATAAGTGTATCAATGTTAAATTAGTCAATGATTAAGTGCTACTATACCCTTTTGAACCCTTTTGAACCTTTC
>VYZP01044206.1:0-23734 GCA_013400635.1 Hypocryptadius cinnamomeus
ACCCCGGACACCCCTGAGAGCGTCACCCCGGGCACCCCCGCCCAGCCCGGGCCTGTGGCTGCCGGGCAGTGCTCAGCCGAGGCGCCCAAACAGGTGGGGAGAGGCACCGCGCAGAGGTGCAGCCAGAGCCCCCCGCCCGGGCAGCCTGCCCAGCTGTTGTGTGGTTAAAATTAGAAGAGCCGAATTCTCCCCTAAACCTGTGGCAAGCAGTATTGCCCCTACATGGTGTGTCAAGGAGCCGCAACAGCCTTTATAAAACTGCTCGTCTCAACTCGGCACCTGCTGTGGTTGCTTGGTCACGAGCGTGATGTTTAAGAAATGTCACAAGGTTTGCTCGTGTGGCAGTTTGACAGCTCCCAGAAACGGCGTGCTTCCAAAGCGGGACGTGTCTGTCCCCGCGTGTTGGCGTCGGCTCTGCCCATGTCCTGTCCGGCCCCCCGCCGGCACTACGTCTTACAGGACGGGCGAAGCAGTCACCGAGCGTGCCTTCGTCCCCAGGAGGCTGACGAGTAGCATTCAGTGATGAAAGGCATCCCAGCCCATCTCAAAATCTGACCGGCAGTGATAAATGAGGACTGCCAAGGCAGAAAAACCCTTTCAATACATTCTGATGAGCTAGCTACAAAGTGGGGTTTTCAGCAGCCAAGAGCATATGGTCGGCACTATTCTGAAATGTCTTTGGAAAGCATACAGGATCCCAACATGTTTCTGAAGTAACTGTTTATACACGTACACATCACCTGTATCCGAGGAGGCCCTGCCTTTGTCACGGTTATTCTCGGTGTTGCACCTTGGACAAGAGATCAGGATCTCTTCAGGAATGTGTGCCATGTGAACAGGGGTTTTATGAATCCTGCTGCCTTTTGTAAGATCTGATTTTCAAAAATATATTATGAAATAATTGTGAGGGACTTGATTTGGCACTACGTTTCCTCTGACTGGCCAGCAATTTTTATGGATGTACCTTCTCTGTCCTGAGTTATGCAGAGTAAATCAGCTGGAAAAAGGGTAGGAAGAACGAGTCAGGATAGCATGGCTACAGGAGTGGTCACGAGTGATAGTATCTAGCATGTGTTTGAGATTGACAGTATTCAGCTACGCCTGCTGGAGCAAAGCCAAGTAGCTTCCAAAAGCTGCACAAAGCAGCCTGTCAGAGAGTTCCTGCCCCAATCCGAACTGACACGTAAGCCTTTTCTAGCATGTTACTGAACATTATGTGTTGGAGAAGCCCAACACATTATGTGTTGGAGAAGCACAGTTTGTTCTACTGATTGTGTCTTCTATAAAGTCTTTGTACCTCTCTCATTTCCCTCTACGTCTTCTCCAATTTTGTGGGAAGCCATGGTGGTAAAGAATGTGTGCTTATTAGCCCAATGCAAAAAAAAAAAAAAATTGTTAGAAAAGCTTGGCAACAAACTAATAATATTTGCAGCCATGTGACAGTGTAGAGCTTTGTCCTGATTGCAGCTAGTCTCTTGGGATCTTCATATATATTCATGATTAAATGCCATTTCCCCTTTGCAGCAGGGCAGTAAAAACCAAGACTACATGGAGGTGGTGGCATCTACCAGTACAGCTGTCAGCAGGAAGAGGGAAATGGGAGAGGAGCTGGGAGATGCCCCTATGTCCTGTCTCTCCAGGAGGACCATAAGCAGGTGGAGCACATAGACACGGCTCTGACAGACTCTAGTCTTGGGCTGTGGTGTGCACCTGTGCATAGAAGAAAAACTTTCCCTAAGAGAGGAAACACTGGCATTAATTTTATATAATAGGTTATTTGCCTTTAGTTTTACAGATAATATTAGAGAACATTACCTATACCTATACAGATAACAAACATTCTCTAAGTAAAAAGTACTAAGTGGAATTTATCCTCTTAAAATATTGTCTCATGTACTGTAGGAGAGTGGGCTGGTATAATTAAATTAATGTCCTACTGCTAAATCACTATAAAGATTGCTTTAACCTATCTTTGTCAACAAGCTGTAGGTTCTTTGAAGTCTGCTAATATAAATTAATCTGACAGAGGCAAGAAATAAAAACTGCTTGCATTTACACAGAATTAGGAATTGGCTTTGGACAGACAGATCAATTTTTGGAGATTTGCATTGAATTGATGCATTTTGTTAGCAGAGACAGGTTTAATGGTGTTACAGCTGTTCATTGATGCAGGCTTCTTCCCCTTCTTCTGCTATTAGATTCTTGGTAGCTTAAGTACTTTCTCCAATCATACAGTTATTTTTCACCGTAATATTCCACAGTAGAAAATGTCACATGGGTGTTGCAAATTGCTCAGTCTTGTTCCTTATCTCCAGCAACCAGCTTTGTGATCCTCAACAGTATACTTTAATCTCTTGGTGCCTGCCTTTTCCTCTGTATCCCAGGGAAAATATCATCCTGCTGGTAATGCAGGAAGGTGTTGGACCTCAGAAGAGGACAGGCAGAAGTTCAGAGGCACAGCTGAGACCTGAACCTCCCTCTCCTGTCTCTCAGTTTGGCTTAGATAAACTTAAAGGAAAACTTTATTAAGCAGATGAGGAAGAAACTTATCATGAAACTGCAAGCACTGTGCCTCTTCCAAATGAGAGCCCAATGTCACAGCCTTTTTTAGGCAAAATTTTCACTAAAGAGAACAAATGCTTTGTATTCAGGATCCCAGATGTGCCAGGCTGACAGGGCTATTTTCAGACAATGGCAAGATCTATGAAATGTTTCCATTTATAGTTTCAGGACGCATACTCAGCATCTACGCTAAACTAATCTTTTAAATTCCCTCCATAGGGTCTGTAAGTAGGCTCCTTTAGAAAGTAATTCATCCTGGGTGTATTTGACAACTGTCTGGAGTGGGATGAAATACACCAGCAAATCCCATCCCACTTGTTGAAACTTTGTGCCATATAGCTGAAAAATCACACACATTTTCCACAGAAAATTTATTTATATGGGTTTTGCCTGAAAGCATCCTCAAGAATTATGTTTTATTGGAAGAAAGTTTGTATGGAAGAGATTGTGAATGATAAATACTCCCTCAGCTCTTTAGCATTCTGGAGGTTTATTTAACAGGAGTAAATGCATTTCAGTGCATGTTTACCTCAGGCCTTCTGACAGACACTTTCTGATGTATAATCAGGCAATTCTTCCAATGTAACACCTGCAGGAATGGAGGAACAGGAAAAATCTCCTGTTAATACAAGGAGGGCTATCTTTTTGTTTGAATCCAAGCTACAAAACCCCACATCCCAGGGCTTCCACGTATCTGACTAATAACTGATTGCTGCCAGCTTAGAGCCAGGAGCCAAATTTTTTCTAAAATAACCAGTCAAAGTATTCAAAGTTTAACAGATGGTTGATGTAGTTGTTTATCTAAAGGGTACATGATCCTGAGGTATAAGGACAGAGTAAGATTGTTTGCCATTAAAGTTATCTAAACTGTGTGCAGTAAACAATTTATTCAATCACACTGAACAATTATCCCTGTTCCCAAATTATGCGTGAGCAGCTCCCTGCTGACACTTTATTTGGTATGTTCATTATTTGAAATTGCTCAGTGAACAGTTTCTATAAATTGCTTGCAAGTGATTTTTCTAGGACTTGATAGAAAGGCCTGCTATGCTTGCTCTAGCTCTACCTAAATCACATGATTCCCCCAAAAAAACAGGAGAGCTGATACAAAATGGGTTGGATTTCCTAAAGCAGAGCCACGGCACGCTTGTCACTGCCCTGCCAGGGCAGCTTGCTAACAGCATCGGGGAATAATGGGAACCTGTCCCAGGGGGTTTGCTCCTTTCTGCAAATAGAGAGTACCAAATATGGAGTCTGACCACATTGCTTGCCTGGAACTCAAATAGTTATCAACACATTGCTCTCTGTTAGCGTGAGGCAGCTCTTACTTTGCACAAAATTGGAGGACAAGTTGAAGCCATGCTTTTGCATTGCATCTGTCCCCACCCTGGGGGACAGCCCATTTTTAGGGGTCCCTACTACAGCAGATTTGGCAGCACTGGGTGAACTGGCTGTGATTTTTCTGTTGCCTTTTTGGACAACTTCCATGCACAAGTAAAGTTCAAAACAATCATGGAGAGATGTTTGCACTAATCCTGAAGTAAATGCATTTCAGCTGCAGCTCTCAACATTGTCTCTGCAGAGATCTCTATGAATTTATGTGAGTCTGTGTGACTGTCTATATAGACCAAAGGAATCACAGATATTGTCAGAGTACAAATGTAAGCGTGCTTTTGGGTGTTGGTACAGTGACAATTAATGTTTTGCCACACTGTTAATCCTTTTTTAGCTGTGCATTTTGATATTTACTGTGGCTGTTCTTGAGAAGCAAAGGCTAGGATTGAACCTTCAGAGTGTTGCATATTTGCATCACTATCATTCTGTAGGAATTTTAAAAATTATTGATAAGGATTTAGAATTTTATGTAAAGATATGAAAAAGCACTAAATAACAAGTGTTTAACATCTCTGGACAGACAGGCAGAACTGAAAAATAAAATCAAAAAACCTAACTTAAAAACTTGAGGAAAGAGGACAAAACAGAAGTAGGGGGACGCTGAACATGAGTCTAAGGAATTACTTTAACAAGTGACAGAGAAAGCATACATGATTTGATAGTGAAGATACTCCACAGTGAGGGGAAAGAAATTAGCTCAGAAGAACTTTGAAATGGAAAAAGATAACTTTTTTAAATTTAATAAACTGCATATTGTAAAGGACTGTCAACATGTGTGCTGAGTTAGAGCACGCCACAACTGCTCCTTGCTACCCTGATCTTTAAGAGTAAAGACAAACACAGATTTTTAAAAAATATATATATTTTCTTCTAATTTCAATGAACAAATAAGACAAGTCTTCTGAATGATGTTTATTATACTTCTTTGTTCTGTAAAGAAAAAATAAACTAACAAAACCCTATTATATAGGGTTAAAAGTAGGGATACAGACTGCAATAAACATACATGTATATGTGATTATTGCTTTTGCATGTAGCTGAAGAACATAGACCACTGTAAAAAGCACTTTTGGAACTAAAATTACAATCAATATAGTTAACAAAAAGATACTAACAGTTTGTAAAATCAAAACCAATGTAAAAATGTTTTATGTATCAGTATTTCCTGTATTTTTTTTCTATGAGCACTTATTAATTCTTTAAATAATTAATATATTTCCTGTAAGAACACCATGTTTTTGAAAAGCTGTAATTAAACAATAAAATGGAGACCCAGTGATAAATACAGCAGAATGCTGGATATCTGACTGTTTTTAAGAAGCACTTAATTCCCTTCACTAGTGAGATCTGCTTGAAAGTATCATTTGAGAGGACTCAACTTTTCTGTAAATGAAAACAGGACAGTTTTGCTTCATATTCAAAATAAGTATTCAAAATATTTTATCTTTTAGTAAAATAGAATAGCTGGATTCCATAAAAGCTTTAAAGATTTCAATGTGAGAGAGTTAGATGACCAAAGCACAGCAGCAAGGAATTCCTGCACAGCAGCTGTTTTATAGGAACTGCTGATACCCATCCTTGGGTATCCTGGCAGATGTGAACTGGCTTGCCTCACTTTTGTTATGGATTAAGTTGTTTTTCATTTATCCAGTGTGAGAGAGCACATATGGGAAGATACAGGATCATATCTAATGTGTTTTAAACTCATCCCAAATCTTACCTGCCAGTATCCCACCCCTGTCCTACAGTTGGACACAGGAAGTCCAAGTGCAGCATTGGGTATCTGGATTGTCCTGCACTCTTCCTAAAACCCACACAGGGAAATACTAAAGAGATATGTGTGCTTCATCCCTACTGAGCCCAGACTCCTGCAGGCTGCTTGGGATCACCCCACAGAATCCCTGCCTGGGGACAGGCACCTTCTCACCTCCTTTCACAGACCTGAGATGCTTTAATGCTTGCCTGTGAGGTGCAGTTTCTGTAGAAGGGGATGGTGCTGCCCACTTCTATACAGTTACATGGTTAGAGCTTTTATCCATTAAATGGGATTTTTGCCTCAGTGTCTTTCTTGGCCTAATGTCCCTTTTACTCCCAGAAAACTATTATATCTCCCAGATTTAGACAAGTTTAGGTGGAGAGTCACTAGTGGATACAATGAAAAGTATGGGATTCACTGCTGAAATAGTTATTTATCACCATTATTTTATTGCAGTTGATTATTTATATGACTTTGATGTCTTAGTTCTTGGTCATCTATCTTTTATCACCATTTGTCTTCAAAACCCCACTCAGGTAGTGAAATAGTCCTGTTCCTACAATACACTACTGATCCCTCAAATTAGGAGCTGCAGCTCAACTGACAACTTAAAAAATATTGCCTGTGAATCCACAGCAGAAGAATAACTATTATAAAATCCTTCTGATCTCACAAGGTTTTGGGAAAGTCCCATCTTTTTTTTTTTTTTTTCCCACCCAGAGCAAGGTTTAACAATGTCTGTAGCTTGCAGAAAGACGATTTGGGTCCAAAGCCTTTGCTGGCAGAACCCCCTGCCACGTGACCCTCTAGGAGGGCATTGCTAGCCATGGTTTGGGACACGACCCCAAATCTAGAGCTGAGTGATGACATGCTTGTGCTGCCTTTCTCCTACACACTCCTGCCTCCTGCTGATGAAGCTCCACCTACATGGTTTGATTCATCAGCATGAGGTGGCTTGATTTACATGTCAAGTTCAATACATCTTTTGATTCCCACAGAAGCAGAATTACAGCAAGTAGAAACTGATGGGATAAAAAAGTCTAAAAGAAAGGAAAGTTAATCTCAACTAGACAAACAGAAAGAAAGGGTGTTTCTCCTTATGAGCCCTGAACTTATTATATTTTAATGCATATTAATGTAAATAAGGCAAGCATTTTCAAGAGGGATTAAAAATCAGTTTAATATGGTATTTATTCTGTTGTATAGTAAAAAAACCCTGTTATTCAGTAACAGCTAGGGAGGAAAAATTTGCATTCAATTAGAGGAATAGAAAGAAAAATATTACTCTGATCATGTCTGAATTCAACAAATAGATAATAATTTTTTCATTTTTTCATTTCCTATTTAAATAGTTTTCTTCTATATAAAGAGCTGCAGATTTGTTTCACTTTTAACACATGGTTTCCAATATCAGCTCATATGAGCAACACAATATTGTGTTTTAATACTTCATGTACATGGAGACCAAATATATCTTATATTTATCACTCACAATAAGCAAAATCTGTAGAGCACTTTTTTCCTGTAAATGTAGCATCAACATATTATTTAATTACTGCAAGCATATGTCTTTTTTGTGGTATGGCAAATCTGTGAAATATCATCCATGCATATATTCAGCTTCCCCAGTTTAATCCTAGGGGAGCTCATATCTCTACATGTATAATTTGCTTTGTTGCAAGGAAAATTTTTCCTGAAAACATAGATCCTGGATGGCCCTCCTCAGCCACAAAGCACAGCCTCTGTTATCACAGGCAGCTGAATAAAATAACCTGTTTCTTTAAGCACTCAAAATTTGCCTTGCATAGTGTATTAGCTACAACAGTACATTGGGCTGTATCCTATCAGGTCATTCCATAGTTTCTGTAGTTTTGAGTGTAGTTTCATGATGGAACCTGTTACCTGTACTTACACTATTCTTAGTTAAAAAACCACTACATAATGAAAGAATTGCAAGGTCAATTCCATGCTCCTTAGTAGTTGCTTTGAAGCTCTAACTACATATTGCTGCACACAACAACCTAATTTGCCAGAAGCCCAATTTGAAAGAAACCTCTTTTGGATAAAATTTGTATGAACTTTTGTTGTGTCTTCCTCTACTCCTCCTCCCTCTCTGTTTTGGACTGTCCGAGGCCACAGAGTTTCTTACATTATGCAGTAAATTTGAACCCTTCTGCAGGCTGTGAGGGCAATTCCAACATGATGTCCATATAATTACAAAAACTTATAAAAATCAAGTGATGAATGACCACATCATAACTCTTACCCATAGCAGCATATAAATGTAGACAGAAGGTCTACAGAACTGGTAAAGCAGGTTACGGAACTGGTAAAAATATAAAATGTGAGTAAAGGGGAATCACTGCAGGATCAAGAAAAGACTCACTGATAGCAGCATGGGCTCAAGTATCCACTTGTTTAAACCAATTATGAAGAAATCTGATCATCTCACTAACAGTTATTTCTGAGCTGTAACACGTGCATAAATTGGATGATGCTCAAGTCAGAACTTCATCTAGCTCCAAATGTTAATTAACCTATAAATAATCATAGAATCATAGAATGGTCTGGGTTGGAAGGGACCTTTAAAGGCCATCTTGCCCAACCCCCTTGAATAAGTGAGGATATCTTCAAATAGAGCAAGTTGCCCGGAGCTCCAAACAATATGAATGTTCCCAAGGAGCAGGCATCCATCATCTCTCTGGACAGCTTGTTTCAGTGTTTCATCACACTCATAATAATAATAAAATTCCTCCTTATATCTAAATACATCCTTGAATCTAAAGCCATTACCCCTTGTCTGATCACAAGAGGCCACTATAAAAAGTCTGTCCTCACCTTTCTTGCAGGCCCCTTTAGGTACTGAAAGGCTGCAATATAATGTCACCTGGAGCCTTCTCTTCTCCAGGCTGAGCAACCCCAACTCTCTAATGCCTGGGTGTTCATGATCTCACAAAACTTGTCTAATTTTGCTGTCATCATTCTAAATATGTCTTCATTTAGGTAGACTACACAGCCCTCCCAAAACACTGGTTTATGGGTCACATTCCAGAGTGTATTTCACTGTATCTTTTAGAAGTACTGTCCAGATTAAAATAAAAACAGAGGTAGAGAGAACTTCTGTCTTGCTTCCAGCCCTTTTGTGTGTACTAATTATTGTAGATATCTATTTTACAGCTGAATTTTACAGCTGAAATGTTCTGCTAGTCATGTCTCAAACAGATGCTGGAAAACTAGAAACAATTTTTAAAAAATGACTCAAGCCCCAGAAAGCACAGTAGCAACACCTAAACAAGATTAGCTAAGAGTATGTTCAGATATTGACTCAGACATGTCCTGGTAGAGATTTCTGACAGTAACCAATTTCAGCAGAGAAAAGCATCACAGAGGATTGTGCTTGGAAAGTGTGTGACAGAGACCAAGGCATACAACAGTCACAAAAAAGAAAAAATGATCGAGGTATGTCATGAAGCACCCATCATTCCCCAGTATCTTTCTAAGCAGTATGCTACTGCTTAAATAGAATATATAAGCTTGATATAGAAATTGGGTGAGTAAGACTCCTTGGTCTTATTTTAAGGTGAAGATGATCAAGCTAATTAACTTCAGTAAGATCAGAATTTAGTAAAGACAAGTTTTCTTGAATAAATAGGCCAAACCCAAATATCCAAGAAAACCAAGAAGAACATTAATAAACTATTTCTATTACACCCAAGTCTAGAATAAGATCTCTTTTATGCATTTTAAATATTTTTATGTTTGTAGACTGTTACACAAATGTAGATCCTTACAACATGCTGCAGCCTCTGGCACTTTGCACCTTAGTTATCATCTGAACAGGTCATTAAAAGCCATCAGTGAACTGTTTGCATTTTTTCCAATTCTCTTTTGGCCAAGACAAAGTAGCTCTGTGACTCAGGGACTTCATGCATTAAGCAGTACATACAGAATACATTGCCTGGAAGGGCTATGAGAATGATTTGGGGATTATCACATTGCATGCTGGGGTATCTATGTTTGGCTGGTTTTCCCCTCTGAGGAAGCAACATAAAGCTAAAAGCAAAACTTGTACAATCTTATCTGCTCTACACTAAATGTCCTTCTAACAGGTAATGTTTCACATCACTCCTAATAGCTTTTTTATACATACTGCATGATTATCCTTCAAGTGTAAGATTGTATCATCATTTTAAGTCCTCCAAAAACAACTCACAAGATGTAAACTTATATGTTTATATGTATACCCACACATAGAGAAGCACACGGAGGTCGTCCTACCAAACAAGCCAGCAATTTTAAAATATTAAAAATATTATCTACTTCCAGACATATCAAGCAGCAATCCATTCTCATAAAATAGTAATGCTTCTTACTTTTTGATTACTGGCAGGCATCAGGCAGAGCAGCAGGAAGGTGAGTTAGCAAAGACATTTGGACACTTCTCTTCAAAGGCACAGTGACCCCGAGGGTCAAAACAAACTCTCTCCTACTGAAGTGAGATCTGAGCCTCCCTTATGTCATTAAAACACCACAGAATTAGGGAGAGAACATCTTTTGAATCAAGAATTTCATAGGCACAGAAAAGTGACTCTGGAAGCTAAACAAGAATGTGTCGGTTAAAAATTGTATTTATTGCTGCAGATGTTTTAGTCTCTTCCCAACAAACATAGATAAAAGGAATATTATACAACAAACTCCAATGGTTTGGCAGTAGATTGATTAACATTATTTATTGTACATGTCACAAAGGGCGCTGACACTGCAGAATCCCAGGTCCTATAGCATCATATTCTGTCAGAAATACTACACAACCATTTCCCTAAGCTGCATTTGCAGCAGTTACAGCTCTTTTATTTTTCTAATGCCAGAAATGACACCTATGTTTATTTTCACGTAATACCTCTTAAGGACAGTCGGAGAGAAACCAATTACTCATGGGACGGAATTTGTTGTTTTGTTTTGTTTGGGTTTTTAACAATCTTGCTGTGCATTTCAAAATCTCTAATTTCTTTAAGAAACAAACCCAATGCAATCGTTCCTCAGTCTTTCTTCTGCAACATTAATCATGTAAATTGAGAGAATGTTCACATGGCATAAAGAAGAACACTATAAGCCAGTTGCTATATTCTGAAGACAACTTAGTTGTTTTCATTGACTATTCTGACTATACTTCATTGTGACAAAATTTTTTGAGGAAAATATAATTACAAATACCATGGGCTTGCTTTAAAAAAAAAACCCAACAAAACAAAAAAACAACACGCCACCACAGAGGCCACCACAATTGCAATAAGACCTCAGACTGTTATGATTTGTTCTCCTCCAAAGCGAAAGAGATAAGATCAACAGGAGTGTCAACAGAAAGTAAACATATTGCACAGACAGTCAAAATGCAGAAGCCAACCTGCTGGCTTGAGATAGAGAATTCACCCTACTCCAGTTAACATAAATGGCACTTGTCAGTCAAATTTGGCTTCATCTGCTATTGTCTCTCTGCTCTTCTGCTTTGCCACCTTCCATTTCCCTTCACCGCTTCGAGGGATGGCTGCAGCAGCATTTTCCTCCCTAGGAGGGTGCGAGGAAGGAGCCGCAGTTTGTGACCGCCGCGGGCTTGCGGCGGGGGGAGCCTCGCTGCAGGCGGTGGGAGCGGGGCGAGGGCTGCACGGGAGGGCTCTCCGGCAGCGCCACGTGGTAGAAGTTGGGCAGGCGGATGTCGTAGCGAAAGCCTTGCCCCACGTGCACCCTGTCGTTCAGGGCGTACAGTTTCTCAGCGATGTCGCTCCCGATGAGAATCGAGAACAGGCGGGAGATGAAGCGGTGCTTAGCGAACAGCAGGTAGAGCTTCTTTCTCCTCCAGGCCACGTACCGACAATCTGTCTCTGCTGTGAGTGTTACCTAGAGAAGAGAGAATTGGAGAGCCAGGTGATGAGGTGGTGCCGCTGCTGCTGCCCTTGCAGAGAAGGCACCCCCCTCTCCCAGCAAATCCTGTCTACTGCAATTAGAGCCTTTAACCCAGCCAGAGAGCTCTGGGAGGTTACTGTATGCAAAAGACAAATGAGAAAGGTGACTGGATATGGACTAAGTGATCACATCTAGTTAACCTCAATGACAATATGCCTGTGCCCATATGGCATGCCCTGTTCAGTGCCACATGGATGCCCTGGTTCAGCCCTGCACTCTCTGCTCCACTCTTGGCAGCCTCAGCTGAAAAGGCAGGTCTAAAGAAAGCTCTCAACAAATGCCATTTGTCCTCGTGACAGCAGACATCAGATCCAACACAGACAGGAGCCAGCGTGTCAGCCAAGTGACAGCAGCGCGAGGGCTCACAGAGCGCAGGGACAGCCGCAGCTGACACCGTGTCCCGTGCTGTAACCCGTGCCAAGCTGTGTCCCAGGCACGTCTTCCCCTGGCTCATCTCCCATTGGGAAACTTCTTCAGCACCAGCTTCTTCCCACCCCGAGGAAACCTGGCTTCACAGGGCTGAATATCAGTGCAGCCAGAGAATGCAAACAGGGCCTACCTCCCAGATCAGCTTTAAGAAAAGCCCTGTTTGTTGTAAAAAGGCACAAACAGCAAAACCAGTCCAATGGATAAAGAGGACTTCCCAAACTAATGGGATGCCACTTGTTTGTATAGTGTCACAAACGAAACCCACAACTGAACAAATTTTACTTGAACAGTTGCCAGCACAAAAAAAAAAAAAAAAAAAAAAAAAAAAAAAAAGAAAGAAAGAAAGAAAGAAGCCCTTAACTTTTACCTGAAAAATTCCCTCTTCTGTGGGCCTCAGTGAATCCCATTCAGGAGAGTCCAGAAATTGAAGAGGAAAAATATAATGCAGAAACTCCCCATCAACTGTCACTCTGATCCTACCAAGATAAGATGTGTTAATTTGTTAGCACTACCTGTACACTAGCAATGACTACTACAAGAATGTGCTATTTCTACTGTCTGAGGAATTTAAATATAGCTTTGAAAGCATGAGAAAGCAATCAATGGCCAACATTATCCTAATTATATTTTTGAACCCAACTTGCTCTGGCCAGTTGAAAGACAATACAAGACAATCATGAAACTGAAAGGGAAATCTTTCCAGGCCTTATTCAAACCACATTATTCTCTCTGTGGTAGGTCTGTGCAATGATGCACAAGCTTTGCCATCAAAAGGCCATCATGCACTGCAGAGGTGAAAGACCAATGGCCATAACAGCATTTACTTGCTTCTCCTGGAAACCATGGGATTTACTTCTAGTTTTGGCAAATACGCATTTTAGAGAGAACAAAGTGGAAAAACTGAGAGTGGGAAGCAGGAGTGCCCCATGGCACATGTAAGGTAGACCTCTCTCCATGTTTAACAGGAATTACATGGCCACAGGACTATGTCTGGAGCCAGAAGAACAGCCTGGCATTATGGGATCTCTGTGTAAATGCTGTGGCCTTCTGAAGATGCCAAAGAAAAACTTCCTTTCCTTGCTACTTTTTAAATAACACATAAATTTGAAGGCACACAAGCAGCCCTGTACCACCATGGTGAAGGGCAGCAGGAACTCTGGGTGATCACTAACTGGCTGGGCATGTTGAAGGATGGATACCTCTCCTTTGGTAAGACCAACAGCAACTTCCATGAGGTACTTCCTAGAGAGCTCACAAGAACTCTGTGAACCAGGGTGTCACTCAGGAAAACTGCCCACAATGCATATTGTTTATTGCAGGTAGTCCTAAATCAGCTGAGAGTCAAGATGCCTTCAGGTTCCATCTATCCATGCAGCAAAAAGCACCCACCAAGTGTCCCATCAAGGACAGTCCATGTCCTTCACCTCTGGGTGTCCAGCCTACTCTCCTGGTGGTCTGGGGCTGCACCCTGCTTTGCATACAGTACAAAAGCTAGTGTTTCCCTCCAGGAAAGCATCAGCAAGGCTGCCAGAAGGCTCTTCTGGAAGCAGGGAGTACAAGCAGGTGGATTCACTGCCTCAGGGTCTAACACAGGGCCACAGCAAACAGTAACTTTGGACCCAGGTCTGCAAGTCTTGATAAGGCTCAGCTACATCGTCTTGTAATGCAAGGGCCTTTTAAGTCTTTTTTTCTCCCTTATTGATATCCTTCTCCCACCCCCTTGAAAGCAACTGAATACAATCTATACCACAGTAAAGATCTCTATTAAATGGAGTTTATCTCAGTATATTCAGTTTTTAACTAACTTTTTGTCCCATTTCAGATGATACTAGTAAAGAAAAATGGGACAGATGCTGTGCTCATCAGCTAGACAGTAGACAGACAGCAAGCCATAACCTGAACACTGAAAATCCACATTTATTCCCTTTATCTGCCTAACCTGTTAAATGATATGACACAGCAGCCTGGAAAAGAATGACTTCAAATCCTTTTCTCTATGCTATTTCAGATTCTGTGCTTAGTGTTTTTATGCTAGCACTATCCTAGACAAGTGTATTTAACCTATTAATATTTATATTACTTGCATTAATATTTAATCTATTGTTCTGGAAAATAAACATATAATACACAAACCAGGCTTTTTCCTTTTTTTCTCTCATTTTCAATAAGGAGAGGAAAATAAAGATATTTGCAGAAAACCTGAACAAAGCAATACCAACCTGCCTGACACAAGCAAGGACAGTTTGTCAATAGGTGTTTTGCCCTGCATGGCATAACAATGTTCCTTCTCCAGGGTAATCACTTCTGCATCGCAGCACAAGACAATCTTCCTGTACACAGTCAAGGAAATTCCCAGAGGCTGGAAGAGAGCACTGTAGAGTTCCTGGAATTCTCTGTCAAAGGCAACGCTCCGGACTTGGTAGGTAACATAAACGAACTGGACGAAGCATATAGCGAACAGTACAAAATTCCAGGAGAATATATCAGCAGCACACACATCCAGCCAGGCCCAAACAGAAGAGCAGAGAAAGCCCAGTCCAAGCAAGCTGAAGACGTAGAGGAGCCCAAAGAATCCACTTCCACCCATGAAGCCCACGACAAAGAAAATACTGGCTAGGTGGTAGATAGATCCCTCTGCCTCTTGCTTCCAGGTGGTACACGTAGGATGCGCATATATCAAACTTTCCCAAAAACTTGCATTTTCTCCCATGGCTGGAATAATTTTTTGATTCAGCTGAATCTTGAAAATTTTTATTTATGAGATGCAACTAGTTTTGGTTTTCCTTTGGTTTTCCATTCTTGCAAACTGTGCTCAGTGATCACATAACATCAGGGTCTCTTGGTAGGGAAGTTGCACTTAGGATTTCCAGCAACTAAGCAGCTAATGTTCTCAGCACTGTTCCTCATCAGTTCATGCATTGTTTTGACTTTGGTCATGTCATCTGTAGCTTCATCTGATCTGGACAAGTGAAGACGAGATTAATTACTTATAAAATTATTTTCATCAATTAAATTTTATCAAAGTATTATTGCCTAAGACTGCATTACGATCCAATTACCCTTGAAGCTCTGTGATTCCAGGATCAAACTTTAATATATACTCAACTGAAGATCATGTTTTCTGTGTCTGTGACCTGAGAAGCAACCACTGAACTGCCACTGAATCCATGTAAAGTTGTGTGTTGCACTCACAACATCCTGTGGCAAGCCTTTGTGCAGCCTCACTGCTGACAAGGTAGTTGGATTTCTTGGTCCAGACTCTGCTCCCTGAGAGCATTTTTAAATGTCCTACCCAGCTCTTTAACAAGAAGAGACAGTGAACTCTTCTTCCTTGTTCACCTCCTCCATCTCTCTCTGGATTTCGATTAAATCATTCTCATCAATGGGTTGAGCCAAGCTGCTCTCTGTTCCTGGGGACAACAAACTCCATCCCCAAACACCACAACAAGGGAAACCCAAGTGTCACAGGGAATGGTCTTTTCTATTCCAAGGATAACAGGCAAAAAACCCCCATCATATATAGGGAAGACTACAAAGCTTAAAGGCATCTTGATACAGATTATGCTATTAAAACATGAAGTAAGTAGTCCTGCAAAATATGACTCAGGGGACATTTACAAAGCAGTTTTGCAACATTTAAAGTTCTACATCATAGAATTTCATGCCATGGACCACATAATTTTATCATTCAGCACTTCAAAATGTGAAACATGCTATTAATTTTCATATGGTGATGTATTCCTAAAAGTTTTCAAAGGAAAACACAGAACCAAGAAGTATGAAAGAAACTCCAAAATAAATCTAAAACCAAAAAAAAAATCAAAACCAGCTTTCCAAATCTGTCTTTTAAAATAAAAATACATACTTCAATGTGAGATTATACATGGTAGAAATTGCAAAGTCAGAATATATTAGTGGTGTAATCAGTAGTGAAACCTTCCAAAGCCTTACTGTCTGGTTCTTTTCCTGGTAGAACAGCAAGGAAACTAAGAACTATCTTGTTATCAGAATGATCAGATTCTCTACAATGTCAAAGTAGTTTGGTTTTTTTTCCCCCTCACAAGAGCCACAGAAGTCAATACTGTAAAAGCACTGCTGTTGCAGTGAAGCACCCAACATCATTCATCAGGGCTTTCAGTGGTGCTTCTTCTACAGTGACAGGTCTAAGAAATTAATAAAAAAATTTGTATCATATTTCCTAGCCACCACAGCATTACTTCTTTTAAGTTTATTCAAACTCCAACATTAATTCTATGATTGAATAACACTGGTGCCAAATAAAGACATAAAATCCTACACAACTGAGCAGCAGAGCTCAGAAGAACAAGTTAGGAGGAGACTAAAGTTCTCTGGGAGTGCTGATAGGAAAGTCACTGGCCCATAAAAATACCACAGCTAAAGAGCACAGAATCTCTCCAAATTACAGTGCTCAAAATTCTCCTGCAGTGTAAGAACCAGCATTACAAGAATAAGGTAGTTTACAACTAAGACCTTTGCAGTTTGTTTCTTTATCCAAATACTCTCCTCTGGTACAGGATTCTCCTCAGATGTAGGTTTTATCCCTTGGAGACTGGGAGATGGAAGCTGCATCAGTTATAAAGAAGTTACCTAGGTATGGTAAGATCATGAGGACTTTTAGGTGGTGCTTCTGTGATCAAGGGGTAAGGTTTTTGAATCAAAAGAAAATAAAACTGGAACATGCAGTTTCCAGACCTTGTGTTCTGAATCCAGTCAGTATTTCCATTACACAGTCAGAAATCAATGGCAGAAGTTTCTTGTTTGACTGATTGTTTGTTTAACACAGAATCACTGATAACAGTGATTTTGGATTATTGTTAATACTTCTACTCTTCTGCCAACATTTTGCTCTAAGCAGTTTTACTGAAGACCCTAATTTCTAAAAGAAAACAATAAAAATCAGTGTTTTGAAGGGAACCGTGACTGAGGAGTTACATTGGAAACTATATGCATGCCACAAACAAAACCATGGTGGAGCAGTAATTTGCTTTACATTACCAACATCTTTTCATCATGTAATGTCACACATTACGATAATTTGACACAACATAATAGTAATTCCACAGAATGTATGCACAATTTTTAATTGCACAAATTTTAATTCACTTATATGATAATTTGACACAACATAATAGTAATTTCACAGAATGCATGCACAATTTTTAATTGCACAAATTTTAATTCACTTATTGCTTTCTCAGTCTGTCCACACTACAGCTCACAGCATTTCTGTAAAGCATTTATTCATGACAAGATGGGCCAAAATAATTTGGAAAGAGCAGCGTACCACTAGGACAGGGATATAGGCTCATCATACACAAAAACAAAGTCCTGAGAAAACTGTTCTGCATTTGTAACTGTTCATTTTCAGAATGGGACCTGTCTTCCAAAACCACTGTGTAGAAAATTCCCACTTGTTCCATTAGTTCTACACAATGAGAACTTTTACTGTGCTGCAGCATCTCCTAGACCAGAGAGGGCCTCTCTCCTTCCAGGCAAGAGGAAGGACAAAGGAGGGAGGCCAGTGCTAGTCCAAAGCACAGCCTTACGAACACAACACTCTCCTGAGCTACACAAGGTGTGCAGGAAAAACCAAACCCTCTGGAAATACTGACAAAACCCACTCCTAAATAGGACTCATTCCTCAGAGCTATGGTGAAGAGCAGGCATGATTGCTGCCAGCAAACTGCAGGCAGAAAGAGAGGATGCAGCTCTTGTCAAATAAGAAATTATTCTAATGTTTGGGAGCTAAAAATCATTGTCAGTTGTAAATAGAGCAGAGGCAATAGTAGGTACGGGCCTAAGTATAGTAAAATTTCCAGTTTTGAAGGGTATTTAGTGCTAGATGAGGCCTTTCACATATTTCTTTATTTTCCTGCAAGTCCAAAATTTAAACTCTTTAAGGTTTCAGAGCATTTTTCTTTATAGTTCCTACAAGTCCAAAATTTAAACTCTAATTAAGCCATTCATCTACTGCAAGTGAGGTTGTGGGGGAGAAAAATCCCCCAAACCAAAAAGACAAGCAGCTGTGATACCAACTGAGTCATCCTCCACAGCAGACAACATTACCATTTGTAAGCACCTGGAGGGGACACCATCCTGTCACTGAGGTGCTTTGGCCTTCTGCTTTGTTTGATGTCCTGCTTCGATTGCCCTGGCTGTGGTGAACAGCTATTGCTACAAGTTCATCTGATGGTGATGATCCAGCAAGCAGGAAAGTGCATTTAAAACACGTGCCTTGGCTGATAAAGCTGAAGAACTGTGTTTTCCCAAGCAAACACTGAGCACTTTCTACTCCATCCCAGCCCATGGAGAAGGAGCACCGTGCAAGGCACACTCCCTGCCACGGGGCTGCCGCAATCAGAGTGACACACACTGACATCTGTAGGCTGCCAAAACCCCAGCTTCATGCAAGATGAGTCCTCCCAGCTCGGGAAGGAGATGTGCCCTTCCAACACAGCCTGAATTACTGACATGCTTCAGAGTGTCTTGCCCCACCACACATCCCACCTTCTTCAGCAGGAGCAGATGAAGTGATGCGATAAATCAGCGCAGGCTAGAGATGTGAGCAATATACAGTGGTATGGACTTCAAAATAGGCAGCAGTGCAGAGAGGACTAAGTTGCCATTAGAAAGTGTTGAAATCACAGTTTGCTGGAGTTTCAAAGCAGAAAATTAAGTATTTCACTTATATATTACCAAATAAATACCTGCTGGCAACTTAAAATTTCATATAAACAGTACACTGAACCAGTCAAAACAGAAAGAATTTTCATAGTACAAATGCACATTACAACCTTCCCCCTCCTCAAATGGGTGTTTCCCCCCTACACTGCAGTGTTCACACAAAGAATTGCCTATTATGTACCTTTTTAATTTGCTCGAGAACCATGTACTTTATCCCATTTTTGTCACTGATGATTCAAATTCAACTCTGAGAAGCTCTGAGTATTAGTTACTGTGTCTGGATCACAATAATTCCTGCAAAAAAGAAACCCTAAGAGCCCTGAGGCTACCAGCAGTTCTCTCATTGGTCTTTTTTAATTAAGTCAAAAGTAAAGCTATTCAGAGTTTGAACAGTCCATTCTTCAGTTGCCTTATCCCAAGTACTCTGAAAGAAAGCCCTCAGCACTTTCACACTGTACATGTGGACAGGCTATAGAGCTGTACACGCTAATCATGTAACCAGCCTGGGTGAATTGTTTGCTACAGGTTTGGAAGCAAAAGGAAAGATTTTCCTTTACAGCATATGCACTTCCTAGCACAAAATGAGATTATGATGGATTTAGCACACTACAGTGTGTATGTTTATACATGAGCTGGGAGTCATAGCCTGGCTCGACACTCCAGCAACTCCACCAGGGGCAAGGCAGTCCCTCCTGCCAGGGGCAGTCCTCCTGGCCTAGACACCCTCCACTTCCAGAGGGATGAGCTCCAAGCACCCTCTCTAGGCTTACAACTTACATCTGGTCTAAAACCATCTAGATTATAAAAAGAAACTGCTCCTTAATTTCATCAAGTAGTTTCACATGCAATGTAAAGGCATATGTCAATTGAGATACCCCTTCCCTCCACTGCCCTACATCCCTGGAATCCCCTCTGTGGCCCCTATTGACACTTACCACTCCCAATCCCTGTTTATGCTGCATATTTTCCCAAGCTACTTTCCTCTGCAGTGGGGCTAGACACCCCAGGGACCAAGAGACCCAAACTCTTAATTGCAATGCAGCATCTCACTCGGGGCACAGAGGAGCTCTGCAGCTACAGAGAGCTATGGCTACGTGCCTCCAGGCAAGTATGGGCAGGTAAGACAGCTATTTTCAGTGGTCAACTGTCCCTGGGCACACTTCAGGCTGAGAACAGGCATGCAGCAATAAGGACAGTAACCAACAACAAAAGTTACACTACTTAAAATTCTTGAGTCTATATCCTAGAGAAAGCTGTAATTACAATACTGGAAAACACAAGGTTTCCCCAACAAAATGCAGCCTGCAGGAAGGTGGAAGGAAGATGAGGAAGAAAAGGACTACCCAATCTAAAAGACAACGGTATCAAGATAATCAGTCACTATAAAAGTCACTAGATATATTCAGATTTCAAAGACACACAAGCATACATAGCAAAGGTAATTAATTAGTAGGATGGCTTTAAAGATTTCCTTTGCTAGGAATTAAAGAAGTTAAGATGCTGTCTGGTCCCTAAAATAAATCTGGGTATACTATTATTAAAAAAAAAAAAAATTACTACAATTCTATTTTTTATGCTACAGGAAATCACATTAGATGATCACAACAATATCTCCAATTAGATGATCACAACAATACCTCTGGACTTCTGTCTTGAGTTATTGATATAAAAAAATTGTATATACCTAGAAAGCTTTGGAGCTGGTCTTCCCAGAGAAATCCAGAAGCCTATCTCAGATACCAACTAAGACCTATGTCAGAAAACAGAAAACACTGAAGACAGGTATATCTCTGAAATGATTCCTTCTGTAGACATTATAGATGAAATCTTCATCTGTGTGGAGCCAGCATCCCTTCCTGTGAATGGTTTTCAAAGAAAGGGATGTGAATGCTTTACCGTGGAGCCTGTCTGCAACCCAAGCAACCAAGCCTCAGGGTCCCGCTCCCTGGGTGAGCGTCCTCACGGCAGAGTGAAGAGGGACTGCAGCGCAGTTCTGTGTCCCTTCTGCACATCACAGCTGCAACAAGAAGGGCAGCAAGTGACCCACCCACACGAGTCAAAATGAGTCACTGGGAGCAGGCTCAAGGGAGGAGAGAAGATGGATTAGCACTCCCTCAGCTTGAGGCAGACATCCCGTGTCCTATTCATGTCTCATGGCTTCCTCACCCACTGGACCAGTGCTCTGAGCAGAGGCTGTCACATGGAAGGTAAAGTGTCTCAGGCCTTAGGAAGAGTCAGTTCACACTATTCCTAGTCTTTCCAGCACCTGCCTGGGCTGCAATTCCCAAACTGGACCTGCCACACTGAGATCATCCATGTGATGTGATACCACCCCAGACAGTAATCCTTCTGGGAATGCTCAGAGCTGCAAAGCAGGCAGCTGGGGTATGCCCAGCCACCAGTGGTGCTTCACAGCCTTCAGGGCAGCTCTGAGACACGACTACCAGCCAAGCAGGCCTTTCCAGGGCCAAAGTCCTGCTCTGCTCAGGCAGAATTTAGGCTACCATGCTTAAGGTTGTTCTACCAAGCAGCCCCTTCAGCCAGCTGCTGCCCAGCCCTGGGGACACCCCAATGCCACCTCCATTGGAGTCAACACTTCACACAAAGAACCCACCAAATGGCACCAGGCCAGCAACTGCTTGTCCTCCTCACCAAGCTGGGCCTGTCTCCCATCCCCCTGTTGCAGCAGATGCAGTCCTGCTGTCTCCAAAGCACAGCTCCTCAACAGGAGATGTTTCGTGAGACTTTCCACTCCTTGATCTTGTTTGGGTGCAGCTGGGAAAGCAAGATTCTGACTACAATTTGCATAAATTCCTACTAATCATTCTAGGAAGTGGAAAAAAGCTGGGCAGGAGGAGGCCTTGAGAGAAGAAACCCCACAATAATACAGAAAGAACAGTCTGAGGCTCATTAGGAGCACTGCATACAATGAAGCTGGCATTATTTAATCTTTAGTTATTTAAAGACCAGTTAACCATACACAAGTTCCAGTACTTCAACAATTCCTCATTTATCACTGTAAATTACACAATGCAACCCTCTGTGGTTGCAAAGCCAATGTTGAAGATGCTGTCTATTTTATCATCTAGTAGCTGAAATGAAAAAAAAAACCCACATATTTCTTTCAATTTTAATCAGTATTAATGAACCATAAGTAGATGTGGTATTCCCCCCAAATTAAGAAGTATAGTCCACTCTCACACTTTTAAAGTTCCTTTGCTCCTAGAAACATGAATATGGAATGGCAGTCAGACATTTTTTTTAAGATCACCAGCACCTGAATAAATTTGAGCAAGGCTCTTGAATATTGAATGGCATTACCAAAAAACAATTCAGGTTGTCTATTTTCTTATGTTTTAGAATAAAACATGAAAGAAAGTACAAGTTCAAGCTTCTCTCCAGTTCAACTTTTAAATTAATAGTGGAGAAAGCAGCCACAAGGCACATTTCACAAGTGCTTTAAAAGTGGGTTAATGAACTACAGCTGAACTCTGCGGAATTCTGCTTAAATGAGTTTGTATGGTGCAGTAGTGCCTTTCAATGGAAATGTATTCCCATGAAACCAACCACCAGACAGGAACTTTATTTCCCAAAGAAGAAGCTTGGTTCACCACACCATACCTGCACATACAACTGGCTTACAGAGATGTGCCATGAGCCCAAACACGTAAACACAGGCTGTCTGTCATCATCTGGAGACACTGACCAGTGCTCCTTGAAAAGTAGGGGAACACACTAAAAGGACAAAATAAAATCTCCTCTCTGAAGAACCCACACACTTAATAAAAAGATCAAACATAGCTTCAGTTAACAACTCTTTTCTTGAATCCTTAGTAAACTATCTGTTCTCAACTTGTCTCATAAGAGCTTTAAGATATCTGTGAAGGCAAAGTTTGTGTCAGGAACCACAACTGACCACAGTTACCATCTTCTTCTGTTTCACTAGAGGACTTGCAGTGTACTTACTATTTTGCAGGCAAGGCATTTCTTTAAAACTTGACATTTTAAGTGACTTTATTATTTGGCACCACATGGAAAGCCTGTACATGACCAGTTCTGCAGAAGTGGAAACAATCCCTTGTTTTGCTGTGGTCAGTGAAGACGTTTAAACTTGCATGTGTACAATAATATTCCCATTAAACAACAAAGTTAGCAAGAAGCCCTAGCTCTGGAACCCGGGTTTCATCAATGACATCTCTGTAACACTATCGGGTAGTCCGTGATTCAGTGTTACAAGCGGTCTGCTACAATAAATGTTTGCCCGTAAAGTGGTTGACAGTCTAAAGGTACACAAAGATTTATAGAACAGATGAAGAAAATGTGATAAAATATTAGAGTTTGGAAGAATGTGTTTGTCAAAAAGAAATTATAATTTGGGGAAGGGAAGTGCTTTGTGTGGCTTGTTCTATCTTCGGAAAGGAGCAACTGCAAATGCGATTTCAGGGTTCATCTTCTCTTACCATTAGTTGATGGAGAGAGAGAAGAATCAAATAACGCCAGCCTACGAGGCAAATCCCCAGCTGGAGGAAGAAATCCCCGGATCCCGAGGTGGTTTTGCGACAAGTAGAGATACTCCCCGAGCCAGCTCTTCTGCCAACGAGCGGCAGCACCCGGGCAGGATCAGAAACCCCGCTGTCCTAAGGGACAAACCCTAACCTGAGACACACAACAAAGATCCCACTCCAGAGAGAGCCCCGGCGAGGAGCAGCGCTGCGCAGCGCGTCGCGCTCCTCTCCAGAGGGGACACGGCAGAGCTCTCCAACTTCCAGGCAGGGCTGACTCGGGAGCTCCGGTTACCCGCGCCGGGTGCGCAGGGAGGGAGGGCTTCCCTCCCGGGACAGCGACCCCTTGTAACCCCGCTCAGGACGCCGCCAAATCCTCGGGGCGGGCAGCCCTCCCGGCACCGCCGCTCCCGCCGCCGCCCCT
>VYZP01044206.1:23772-48523 GCA_013400635.1 Hypocryptadius cinnamomeus
AGCTGCCGCCCGTCCCGCAGAGCCCCTCCTGCGGCGGCGGCCGCGCTCCCCCGGCCCGGCCCCGCTCCCCGGGGCTCCCGCGCCGCCGTCGGTCGTGGGGTACGGGAGAGGCCGGGGCAGCCGGCGGCGGGGAGCCCTCGGGAACGGCAGAACCCTGAACTTGGGCACCCTAAAACCCGCTGCGGGCACAGACCAGGTACCGCGCTGGACGGGCAGGAAAAACCTGCTCCTGGCGCGGCTGTCTGGGGTTAAACTGTCTGCAACTTTGGTTTGGAATAAAGGAAATTGCAATTCTCTTCTCTTTCACCTACTCACCTCAGTAAGGTGTTTCTTCAGAAGGGAGATGGACGCCTTCAGGGTCGCCTTCATCGCCAGGCTGGCGCACCGTTCATGCCCGGTTTTCATTCAGTTCGTTTCGGAGGAAGCAAATGCCTCCCCAAGAACACGGAGGTGTCAGTGCATGAACCTTTCAGTGTGCTAGCTACGCACTTGTTCTGGTCACTACTTTGTGTCTTGGGGAGAGAGAGTTTATTGACGGGGGAGGAGGAGGAGGCAGATTTACAAGTTGTTAAGACAGAAAAACCCACAGCCTATTAAATGCGCAATTCCTGTTACTACAGAAGCTATTTGTCAGTAACTGGAGCATAAGCAAGAACATGTTCTAAGTAGCAAGAATGGAGAAGTCTGTGTGTGTGGCCAGCTCTGAGGTCCCACGGCAGGCTGGCATGATCGTCGTGCAGAAGGGCAAAGCAGGGCAGGGCACCAGGGGCACCTTCTCCAGAAGTTAAAGGACACAGCAACCTGTCCTGCTCTAGGTAAAGGGATCAACACTTCTGAGAACTTGCTTTCCCAAAGGGTTTTTCTTTTTTTATTTTCAAAGATTTTTTTAGCTCCATGTTTGCCAGGGAAGAAGATACATACATTTTTGGAATAATTGATTCCCTTAAAACTTGAGAATGCAATGAGCCAGAGCACTTTAAGCTATCCTGAGTTACATATATTCAAATCGTCATTATCTGATTGCAGTATGTATTTTTATATTTATTATTTTTGAGGGAAAAAAGTATTTTTATATATCTATTAGAGTATGTACTAAGGTTCTTGTAGATAATGAAACATTTAAAGGGGTTTGCAGTATAGCTCCAATTCTTACCTTCCAGGCTTGCTTTTTCACAACTAGTTGATGCTATTTCACAACTAGTTTAATTTTAGCAGTATAAGTTGAGAAACTTCTATACTGGCAAAACTGAGGCAATACTGATTTGGTTTTTGTCCCCTTTTTGTTCTTTATACTTGGGTGGAGTTAAAGCACTTACTCAGATTTATACCCAGTTGCATTAGGCATAAATTTGATCATTATATTTACTCTTCACTGGAATGATAACAAAGGGATGAAGAAATACATAATAAAAGAAGACTCCTAAAGTGTTTTATTCAATCCATGTATCTGCTGAGATTACATTTTTCCAATTAAACCACTGTTTCATCAATTAAATTATGTTCCCTCTAATCACCATAAAAGAAGCAAGGAAATGCTGATGGCATAGCTGTAAGGTACTTTCTGATTTGTGCGTAGTTGGAAGCAATGGCCATCGTAATTGGCCTCCACAGATATACAGATCACCAAGGAACAAGAACCACTATCATATTTTTGATTTTAAATCAGTCAACTGCACATCAATATTATCTACAAATGACCTTCTCAATCTAGCCTTGGAAATCAATCCTGGATGAGAGACCCAAGGCAATAATAAGATGGCAAAACCACCATGTGGTACAAAAAGACTGGCTCTGCCCAGTGTGCTTTGAAACAACCACTTGTGTCACCAGACTACGCTGATATTTTTTAAACTGCTGGTTGTACTTATATAAAAAGGTCTATTTCTAAAAGGTCAGATAATCTAGTAAGTGTAAAGCCAAATTATAACCAATATTATTCTTTGCAGCAGTATGGCAAGACATAAAGGTCATACTTAGAGGTAGACTTACAAAGGAGCCTGTGGTAAGAGTCAGAAATCCAATATTGGACTCGAGAAGCTGTAGGAGACTTTGTGGCCCTGGATCAAGAGAGAGGCTCAGCTGTGGCAAATGCTCTGCACAGAGGGTGGGAAGGCAGCTGGCCAAGGGGCCTCAAGGGCCAGCTGGGAACGCATAGCAGAAAGGGCAAGATTAGTTCCAGTTGTGCTGGACAGGAACCTGAACACTTGCACAGGCATCTTTGGGCCAGTCCCACTGCTTAGCCATGAGACTGGGCATCATGAGCTTCTGCCTGTGTGTAAATAGCTCCCTCTTCTCACACCTGCTACAGGGTTTTTGGACCTTAGGCACACCTATACCTGGACACGATTCACCCTGTGAGAAGCCTGGCAGCTGTATAAAACATGCAGAAAGCCTTGCTGTTTGTTGGCTTCTCCGCTGCCCTGTCTCCAGATGCCTCTTGTACTGTTGCTGCAGCCAAGGCAGGATTACCCAAGCAGGCATCAAAAAGTGCCCCCTCAGAGCTGGCGCCAAACCTTCCCCTGGGTGTGCTGGCAACTTCCCCCAGGGAGAGGGAAAAGAAAGTTCAGTCTATGATTTCACTGTCTAGAAAACAGGCCCATCTATTTCCTCAGCAAGTGCTTAAGGAGGGTCTGACTTACAGCATCAGATGGCCGCCTTCTGCATTATCTCTGAAGTAAAGTAATGGTGTTCCCTACATCATGCTGTCCTCCAAGAGAAGAAGTTATCAATAACTGTTTAATGGGAAGATTTTTTCTATTTTCTTAGACTTTTTAAATGTTTAATACATCTCTACTGCATTTTTCTTTCCCTGCATTGTCCTTGGTCAATAAAAATAAGTTATGAAGCATGGGGACATGGTAGCAGGTGGCATGATGAATTACCTCTTTAAGAAGCGATGTTCTTTTCCACTATGGATGTAATGTTCTTCCCAGGTAGTCGTAAGAGGGCTCTTCTGTAGGAGCTCTTAGTCATTTTGGAAAGAGAATTAAACTCTCTGTGTACTTTGGAAAGGTTTTAGCAGACTTGTGTATAGTTAAGTTCTAATGAAACTCCTCCCTTTGTTTGTGAGTAATGAAGTAAATAGAATCAGGTTTGCATTTTTATAGTGAACTAGTTTTTGTTGCTAACACTTCCAAGCAAGACATCATCAAGTTGTGTCATAATACAATGTAGTAATGTAATTCTGATCATATCCAGCCTGCAGAACAGAGCAAAATTCAAACTGGAAACCTTTTAAAAAATGTCATTCAACTAACAGCATTCCCTGCCAGGTAAAGATAAAAAAGTTTTAATTTACAGTTTAAATGTAGGGAAAAGGTGCTTTTTTTTAAACACATCAGTAAAATAAAATGCTAAATAGCACATTTAAGTTTTTATCTTTCTGCATGTAAAGGCTCTCAGATAATGGACTTGGAATTGAGTATCTCTGTACCTTCAGCTTAAGTGTGGAGTTAAGGTGGAGAGCCTTAGCTGCTCCTTCACCCTGTTTTCCATAAGGAAGAGTCTGGAAGACATAGCTCAGTGTCCAAGTGGCCTCATGCCTTGAAGCAGCCTGACCACAGAGATTTTTTCTTCTGGAAACTGGCTCTTCCCATCCTGAACTCATTTCAAACACTACCATTATAAGAGGTGGAAGAAGTACCCTGTTTAGGATTTAGCTGTAACAAAAGTACACAAATCCCAGTCAGTGGCTGCTGCTGGAGGAGGTGTTTAAATTCACTTAGTGAGTGCTTTTTTCTGCTTAGGTTTGTAAATGGCCTTCTCTGGTTTCTGTATGTGGCCAGAGTCACTCTGCTCAGGGCACTTTCCACAGCCCTTGCTGGGCTGGCCCATGGCAGAACTGGGGCTTGGCTCAGAGCCTTCTGCTCTTGCCCTCAAACATAAGAGCTCTGCAAAAATTTCATCTGATGTCAAATGCAGGAACAGGAGAAGGTTCTAAGAATTCTCTGGGACAAAAAGAAGGGTGCAAAAATCAGGGAAATGTTGAAAGTGTTCAGAGCACTCAGTGTGGGAAAGACCTGATTTTTTCAAGATTGTCTCCACTTTGCAGCTAATATAGTTTAATACCAAGTTACAGGATCAAATCAGGAAGCTAGCACTAAAGCTAGACTGTGTGCCAAAGCCTCTGCCCCATGGCATCCTTGCCTCATTCAGGTGCATCCCACGGACTCTGGATATGTCCAGGTTAGGGTTAGGGTGTGCAGAAGCTGGCAAATAGGGCACAGTAAGTGCTTGTATGGCGAAAAAGGGATTTAGATTTGAATTGTTCTAGACCTCCAGCTGCTTGGATAGGTGCTTTAACCATGAGTCTGTTGGGGATGTGGCTGAATCATGGCTCTGTGAGACAAGCTGCTTCACTGGGCTGATGTTTGTTGGCATCGCTGCAGAGCTGCAGTTTAGTTCCTCCCCCGAGTAAGGTGTCTGCTCAGGAGTGAGAATGTAAAGTTAAAAATACACAGTGTAAACCTAAAAGCTGTTCAATGCATTGTGTAACTGTGGAAGATATCAACTGTGAAAGTGAAAAAGTTATGTTATAGTCAGGCAAATAAAGCAGGTACTTTCCATCACAAATGTTTAAAGACTTCAGGAGTGGAGATTATTTCTGTTTCTGATACTCTCTCTTGCTGAAGTTCTGAGCTGTCATCAGCCTCCTACTAGATGTTGCTGGAAAAAGGAAGGAAACCTTTAATTCCCAGCCTAAGCTTGCATGTCAAATATTTCAGTAGTTACATAAAGTTTTCAATAGTTGTTAGATTTACACTTTTTATTTTTAACTCTACACTCTCACTGCTCATTTTGCTTTTTCACCTTCTTCTGGCTCACCCTTCATCTGTTCCCAGAAGCCTTCTGTCTCAGCCCTTACCAGTCAAGCTACTTGCACAAGCACTGTCATTAACAATAGATAAAGGTCTTTTAAATAAATTATTATCTTTACTTCGAAAGATCCAGATGACCAGATGTGCTAATGCAAGAGATCTGTTTGCCTGGGGGAGCCTGTGTTCTTGTTAAAGCCAAGTTTGGACTAGCTTAGAGTCACACCCATTGCAGTTGACACACACACAATGCCATTTACCTCTTGTTTCATCCACTGTAGCACTGTGTTCTGAAGGTGCATCTACAAAAACATGTTAGATTAATTGCAGGTGGAAAGTCTGTGTAACATCAGCCACTGAGCCCTAGCAGTGAACAGAACCAAGGTGAGCCCTGGTGGGCAGGCTTGTCGTGAAAGCTTATGAAGTTTAAGAAATGCCACTCAAATATTTATCAAAAAGCCTCCTCTTCAAACCAAACTTTTTATCTTGAAGTATTCAAGGAGAGAAAAATCATGTAGCATACCGAGCTCCGTGTAGGTACAGAGGAGCGACACGGCACGTGGAGAATTCTGCCCATATCTGGACCCATTGAAGGGCAGCTGGAGTATAGAAAAATCATTGCAAATATCTGTTCTTGCATGTGCTTGCACTAGTTTAGTTGTAGACTTACCTGTCAAGGGGTTATCAGTAATACTGAGATGTGGGGCTGAATTCCACCACAAATTCCATATTTTTGATCTGAATGGTTGAACTCAATAATCTTAAAGGTCTTTTCCAACCTAAATATTCCAATGGTTGTATGAATTGTGGTCATCAATACAAAGAGGGCTCCAACCCTGTAAACAGGTTCCCCACATGATTAACTATCTCCATGTGATCACTGTTCTTATGTTCTGCTTCAGACACAAAGCTTTGCAGAGAGCCACAGATAGCAAGGATGCAGTTATATTTAATTCAAAGGTATAAAAATAGGAAGTGAGCATTCACTTCATTATGTTTCTAATGAATTATAAAATGTATATCATCAAAATAAATATTCTTGAAATTGCTTCCTAATGGATCACTTACACAATGTGCCTACTCAGTTGTGTCAATGATTAATTACATTCTTGCCTCCTTGCTGGAATACAAATGCTTTTATTAAAGCAATCCAACGTCAGTAAGACAACAGACTCATATGGTCATTCATTTGGTTGTGGACTGATAGAGTATTCCTTCCAGTGTCTTTAGAGTGTATCTGAACAGCTGCAAGTGGCTGTGACATAAATGAAAGTTCATGTCACCTTAAGCAGAATGAGATGAAAGACAGTCTATTCATCCAGTTTCAGCTTATCAGTGCACAGTCATTAAATACTAATATTATCTGGAGCACTGTGATAAATACAGAGCGTACCGTGCCAGTTGCGAGCGTCATCAGATGAGAGCCTTTTTACAACATTCTGATGCACAGAGGTGAATTATTCCAGATTATTAAACATTTCATTAGCTCTCAGCTTCAAGATACAGCTTTAGAAGTGGCCAGTCTCACAGAAAAAATCATTATCATGGAATGCAATACTTACAAATTGGTATTTGGAAGTTCAGTGACTGCCACTATGAAAGAGCCTCAGAAACCTTTGTGTAGGTGAGTGACATCGTTCTGCAAGGCTGAAAAGCAGTTGCTTATTTGCATAATGGCATTCAAATCATTGTTGAAAGATTAGGATTCATTTAATCAAAGTGGTCATGGGCAGAGAAAAATGCTTTTGTACTGAATTTAAATAAGCCACTCCTGAGCTTAGGTATTCTTCTTCGGCTTCCTAGCACAAGTCACGTGGAAAACCTTGGCTGCCAGCTGTCCTTGGCACTGATGGGCTTCATGTCAGTGAAGATAGTTAATAATGTTTTTTCTTGTGCCCAACAACTTAGACATCACTAAGCAGGACACTTTTATCTAGTAAGTCAACATCTGCAATTACATGGAAAGAAAGGAGCACTGGAGAATTAATTTAGTACAGTCTGTCTTGCACAGTGCAAAGTGACCAATTTACAATGACAGGAGATGAGGAAGGGTGGTATTAACTAGGAATATGCCACATGTGGCTGTGGGGTGCAATACTTTCAAGATATATGGTTTAGCTAAAATTGATGGAAGTTAAAAGAAAAACCAAAATACAATTAGGCCAATTTGAAGAACACCCAGACATAAAGAATCCATCTTTTATGTACTCTCAGTATTAAAGCATTTGATTCAAGTGAAATTTTAGTAAAAAATGGCTCAGAGTTACCTTGTACATAGGCTGCAGAAAAAACAAAATTGATAACTTACAGAAGAAGAAAGCAAAGGTTTTTAAAATGTGAGGATTTTGTAAATGCTTTGGATGATAAAGAAAAGGCAGAGTGCCTGAACCACAGCTGACTGCATTTGATAGTGCTCTTTTTCTTCAAAGTGCAACAATTATGTGTAGGGAAAATGACATTTAAAAGAAAAAAAAACACAGCAAAGAACACCATTTCCTTCACCTATTAACATTCCTCTTCCTTGGCTCAATCCTGCCTTTGTTTTTGCACATGAATCTCACAAAATTTAGTTAGCAGCCCTCCGGATGACTCCTCACCAAATCCATTATGGAGAAGGAGACTCGTGTTGTGCTCAGGGGAGTTTAGGAGTAGCTCTGGACGAGGAAGGATTTGGGGTAGGTCCTACTGTTGAAAATCACAGGTGGCAGAACCATGTCCTGTTTTCACTGACTTGTCCTTTTCAGCAGTGAGGTCCCATAGCCTGGCCAGCCCGGACAAGACAGGACAGTGGTGCCTCCCAGGACTGTGCATGGTGGGGAGCAAGTCCTGCAGCATGTGTGGCAGGGAGGGAGGGAGGGAAGGAAAAGCCAAGTAAAGGCTTTGTCCTTGCAGGCTGCTGGGGTTATCCTGTCTGGGCAGAGCTGTGGCCGGTGCCTCTGTACTGTGTATGGAGCCACGAGAGGGAGAGGAGAGGTGCTGAATGCAGGGGAGCAGCCTTCTCCTGGTGCTCTGACTTGGTACCATCTCCCCAGTTTGCTTGCTTCCCTTTGCAGAGAAGCCCTTGCAAGAGCTCCTCGGCTATTTCTGGCAAAATCTGTTTTTCCCTGATACTGCCAGGAAGTGCCTGGCTAGCTGGGCTCATTAGCCTGGAGTAGCATCTGTGACCAGCTTCCTGACACATGAATTCGCTCGTGCCTTCCTCATTCATTCAGGTACAGATGAAGAAAGACAGAAGGACTGGGGAGCCAGCCCATTGTCTGTGTGGTGTGGCATCAGGACAGCTGTGTTTCCCCAGAAAAAACTTTCTATTTCCCCAGAAAAAACTCACCCGGGGCTTCCATGGCATCGGAGAGCATCTGGCTCCTGGACCATTCCCGCAGGTCACTGCCTCCTCCTCACCTCCAGATGCTGGCCCAGACTCTGCCCATGTGCAGGACCATGGGAAGCAGCCAGAGAAGAAGCAATTAGAGGATTAATGATCTCTGTTGTGACTACAGAAGCAGATTTCTGTGCCGTGGAAATCAGCAGGAAGGTACAAGTGCAACACGATATGAAAATTAGTGAGCACTGGTATGCCAAGGCTTGGGGACTTCTTTTCCTCAAACAGAAAGGTGCTGCTGTTCTCACTGAGCAGCATGTCTGTGAAGCATCTCTCCTGGCTGTGTATTAGCTGTACAAATATATTAGTGAGACAGCCCAGTGGGGGAGAAAATGGATGCATTGAGGATGGAGTTCAGAATATATATACTCATACCAGGCACACATACACAGGCTTAGATAAGAAAATGGATAATAATTGAAATTCAATTAGGGACTTCATGGCTTATTTTTTCTGAAAAGTGTCATCCACTTCAACATAATCCTTTATCTTGTTCTCCCTTAATAAGGATATTGTCTTTCAATTGAGTTAACTCTCCGTGTTGCTTGATTACTTTAAAAGAGGATCTCAATTACTCTTTTCATGATCTGTTGTCGAACATGTTTGCCTGCACTTTTATAGCAACTGAGACATTTTTTTCTTTAGTCTTTTCTGGTGTTTTCTTTCCAGTTTGCAGTGTATGCTTTGGCTAAACACATTCAGCCAAAAGAGTACCACAAACAGATCTAATTGCAGACATACAGGCTAAAATGTAGCTTCATTGGGATTGCTCTCAAAAAAGGAAGCTGTTCAGAAGTATGTATGAAAGTGGCAACTGACTTGTGTTCCTGAAGGCTGGAAATTTGGGAAGGTCATTCTGGTTACTAATGTGGATTGTCTGTCATAATGCCAACAGGCTGTGTATCACGGCACACATAAAATTAATAAGTGCTACAAAACCTGTACTGTGCTTTTCTGCTACATGCACAGAAAATTATATCTGTAAGAGTATCTGGGCATGGATGACATGCTCAAATACTATAGTGATTGGCTGCATATGGAAATCAAAGGGGAATAAACAAAAAATACTGTGCTATTCTTTTTTTTTTATCCCTTCTTCAGAGTTTTACTTTCTGAAGTAAACATGTGTGGACAGATACATATCAGAGATTTATCCAAGTTAATTTTCAAATCACAGCCCTCTGAGCGTGCTAATTTACTGTGCTACGCTATTTCTGTCCAACAGCTGTAAAGCGGATGTACCTGGTTTAGTGCAAAGCCAGCTCAGAGCTGTCTCTGCTTGCTTAGTCCTGCAGGCACATAGATACACTACAAATCATGTCCAGCAGTTTTCAAGAAGCAAGATGGAATCTAGGGGGTTAATATTTGTCTTTTTTGTTGTTGTTGTTATTATTTGCACTGGTTACAAAGCATTACATGGGAAAAAATAAGAAGCGGAAACACAATTTACTATATTGCATTTTACCAAATGGTCTGTGGAGTAAAGCAACAACAAACTAAAAAACAACCTCGAGAGACTGATATGGCTGCAGAACTCCAAATTATTTCCCAGTGTGCTGATCAGCTCATGTTTATCATTGAACAATACTGTGGCACTAACTGTAATACAATGAATAACACAAGATTCAACTTGAACAGTGTGAGAATCTCATCCTGCTGCAAATTGCTAGGAAGGGAGGAGAAAGGAAGGGAAGAGCAAACTAATGTGAAAAACATGCAAAGCACAAACATTAGGCTGGATTTAGAGAGCTGCAAGTTATTTTACGAGCATTATAAACTGGATATTTTGTCATTTAAATGAAGATTTTGAGATCTCAGCTAGCTTACATTATAACCCAAGCATCAGCATTAAAACGAAGATCAATAAGCAGTTGAAAACATTTGCAGATAATCTAGTCCCAGTCTTTACCCTCACGTGCGGGCCAAGTGCTGCAGCCCGGTCATTAGCAGGAAGCAATTCCTCTGCTCGGCTCCATAGCCTGCAGCTCCGTGCCTGGGGAGCCGCCGATTCTCCTGCTAACCCCTGTCAGCTTTGTGCTCCTCTTTGTAGATGAGGCTCAAATGCAGGAGTATCCAGAAATAACGGCATCATCTACTACGTTAGATTTCATCCTGGTCTTTTATACAGAGAAAATAATTTAATGCCTCATTCATGAGTTTCGATATCCCTTCCTATACTAGTGGAAAACAAGCAGAAGAACTTCAATTGCGGTTGCCAAACCTTATTTGGAATCTTGCTGACTTCTTGATGTGGGTGATTTGCTCTGGAAATGAGTTCTGGATAATAAGCCATGTGGAAAATCATCCGTTTCCTCAGTGATAGATTCCCTGCATTGTCATTTCACCAAGGAAATTTTCTTGGCTGGAATAATAGCAATCCCTTTTGCTAGAGAATAATTGTTCTGGCTTTTATAGATGAACATCACCTCTCAGACCTTCAGTTTGAAAATGTCAACAATAATTGGATAATAAAAAGCTGGCTGTGCTGTCTGCTGTAATTTCCAAAAGGCTTTCACCAAGGTCTTTCACCAGAAGCTTTTAAGGAAGTGAAGCAGCTGTGGGGCAAAAGGGAAAGTTCATGTGTGAATAAATAATTTATTAGAAGAAAGAAACCAAAGGCTGGGAGGAAATGGTCATTCTTCATGGTGAAGTGAGATTGTAAGGGGAGTCCTGCAAAAAATCCTTACTGGCACTTGTGCTTTTCAACACTGTCATACAGGACATGGAAGCAGGGTGAGGAGCAGGATTTGCTGAGAATATGAAGTTAATAATTTATTCTGGACAGCAAAGATGATTATGCATACTTGCAGAAGGAATCTGCTAGATTGAGTGGGCAATAAAATGACAGATGAAATTTGATGTAGACAAATATGAAGGTGAGGGAAAACCAATCCTGTGTTAATATATAAAAAGATGGGTTGACTGCTTCCCTCAACAGCAAAAGCTCTGGGCTATGACAGATAATGCCACGAAAACTATTCATGCTTGTTATCAGTATGCAACCTAAGGAAAAGCAAGTATTAACAACTGACAGAAAAGAAAGAAAGAGAAAACTGGACATCATCATCATGCCACTTCATATGTTCATGATTCCTTCTATTCTGCATGTAGTTCTGATCTTTCTTCCTCAAAAAGGTGTAGAGATGCTGAAAAAGTTTCAGAAAAGGGCAACAAGGATGATCAAAAGTATGAAACTGCTTCTGTATGAGGAACAACAAGAGGAAGGGAGCAAAACAGTCTGAAAAAGAGTCAATGAAATAGCACGGAAGGGAGCCAGCTCAGAAGTTGATGAAGTCATGAAAAGCATTGCAAGAGAGGATCAACAGAACACTCCTGGTAGAGGAATGGGGCACTGGCAGATGAAGTAGTAGGAAACAGGTTCAGCTGACAGCACCAGAGGTTGCTCCACCCTCAGAATGTCCCTGGGCTGTGAGCTCCTGCTCACAGACATGGATGTCCAAAGTTTGCATGTACTCAAGGGGCACAGAACAAACTCATGGAAAAGAGCTTTTCTGAAGATTATAGCATGTTGTGAGTCACTTGCAGTCACTGCTGGAGACAAGGCACCACCTTAAGAACCTTTCTGGTCTTATGTTGCAATCAGCAGCTTTAAATGTTGAAAAAACAAAAAACAGAACTTTTTTTTTTTTTTTTGCCTAGGAGAAGTGATTCCTGATCTGAAATTTGGAAACAGAAACTACAGTGAAAGGACAAATGCTGTTTGACCCTTAACATTTGAGCCTGTTGTTGCTGTTGCCAGCTTACTTTCCTTCCTTGTCTGTACCACTGAGCACTCATGGGGAATCCCTTATTTGAGTAAAAGTCATTTTTGTGGCCACTGTGGTCCCTGAACTTGTTTCCACCACTTGACTGTAGTACAATGCAATGTTACTAAAAGCATTCAGTTTTTCAAAAAAGGTGGTATTCTTCTGGCCAAAACCACATTAAACATGATACTGAATCAGCATGGGAGCTATCCAAATACCCCTATTATTTCAGCACTCCTGCCCAGCTCAGTGCACGGTGCTACCTATCCTTAAGAAATTAGCCAAGAAAATAAAATTGTGTAAAAACTACTGAGCATGATTTCAAGCTGCACAAGAAAACAGATAACACTATGAATCAGAGTAAAGCCATGAATTGGAGTAAAGCCATGCTTTTACTTAGGACTAAAAGCAACCTAAGGTTAACCATGAGTTGGTTAGACTAAGTGCTAGGCTGTGTTTAACATTGTGTTTTAGCTGCCATTTGTTAGCCCACTACATTTCCTTTGAGAAGGAGAAGCTTTGGTCTGATCAATTCCTTTGCTGCTGACGACGGATGAGGGATTTTAGAAAGCATCCCCAGGGTACAGAGAGCCCTGCTGGGCTGTTTGCCTTCCTCCCCTAGTTTTCCTGTGGAAGGGTACAGTATAATTCTTTGGTTTTAACAGTTAATTTACATCTGTTGCTGTCTCTCATTTGTTATTCCTACTCCCCACGCCTGAGACTGTCATACTTTGTCCTTGGCATAATGGGTTTCAGTGAGTATGAAGTGTATGAAGTCATGAAGAGGATTATTAGCTTCTAAATTATGACAAGTGGGAGCAGATGAAGACTTAAAGCAAAGATATCAGTTCTCTGAGAAAAATACTAGAATGAAATTAAATCAGATAAGAAATTACAGAAATTTGGAATAGGAGATAGAGATAAAATTTTTTATAATTAGCTCGTTGGGTTTTTTTTTCTGTATGGACTACATGTACTTTGCACTATTTATTTAATAGACTAATGACTCCTCTGTGAAACAGTCTTTTTGAAAACAGTCAGAAAGCCTTCTTTGGGATCACTGTTGTATATACCATGCTGGCAAACCCGGCATGCTGCCTGGGAAGCTGCCTTCACCCATGTTACACCTGGGATGGTGCTGGTGTCCTCTCTGGTACCACATCCCAGGTGTGTTTTCATGCAAGGGTTTGTGTGTCAGGCTTGTAAGACACAGCTGTTTAGGTATGGGCTGAACTCAGAGCCTGCATTTGCATGTCCAAAAGATAACATTTAAGAAATTTTTGCATTTAAATCTAGATGCTTGTATGATAGAATTGGAAATAATCCAAGTAAAGATTTCCAGTCTACCCTAAGCATTGCACCTGGAGGGTATGCAGAGATAAAACTTGGTGCCCAAATCCCTTTTGTGGATTGCTGGGGCACATCAAAACAGGTGTGGAGTACACAAGACTTTTAACCAGGTGTAGAATGAGATCTCTAGTTCTGATCCAGTGAAATATATTTTCTTTATTCAACAGATGAACGCAGAAAACATGAGTTCAAAAACTCAAGCCACTTACCACTTGGAAGCCAATATACAGCAACTTCAGTTTTCAGGTCTTCAAAGCATTCATGGATGGTTTGTACTGAAAAATGGGCATATGAAATAAACTCTGACAGCAGGGGCAGCATCTGAATAGTTGAACTAAGCTGGCAATCTTTGAAGTAACTCTTAAACCACCATGAAGTCCATACTCACAGCAGTATCCAGAAAGCTTTGCCTTACAAAGCTTCAGATGCTGAGACCTTGCCCTTGAAAAGAGTTAAGTCAGTACCCCACTTTAATTCATTGTCATCTCAGGAGAAAAACCATTTGAAAATAACAAAATCCCACCTGATAAAGACTGTATTAATATTTGTAGTTGCTGGACAGTTTATATTTTTGAAGCCAAGGGACTGAGTAGAGTGTAACTTCTGTATTTGTGGTGGCACAGTAGTACCAAGACATATTTAAACACTTGGACTGTAAAGTTATGAGTAATCTCCTCAGAACATGGATATTGGTGTCAGAGATGTGACTGGGCATCCTCTTTCAAGCCCTGTTCTGGCAGAGAAGGTAAAAATAACTAGGTTTTTTTTGGAGGGTGGCTAATTCTTGGGTGACTCGAGACTTTCCTTCAGAAGTGTATCAGCCTTACTGTCCATGTTGTGGACATAAAGTGCATTTACTTACATGAGCTCAGATAAGGCTCCCATTACAGTCCTGATGGAAGAAGGTTGTTCAGTTTGGGATGCCCAAGGGCTGTCTGTGATGTCTCAGCAGGGCTGGCACATATTTTTCAAGGCCTGGGAAATCTGTCCCCTTTGGGAGAGCCCCTGGAGGCTGAGGCAACGCTCAGGAGCATCTGAAGTGTCACCAGACATGTGTGGGCAACTGAATTGCTCTGCTGGTGACACACCATTGATCAGGCACTTCTTAGCAATCACACATGAGCACATCTGACACAAGGGCTATGCCAGACTTAATAGGTTACTTTTCTGGTTTTTTTTTTTGTTTGTTTGTTTGTTTGTTTGGTTTTTTGGTTTTTTGTTTTTGTTTTTTTTGGGTTTTTTTTGTTTTTTTGTTTTTTTTTTTTTTTGTTTTTTTGTTTGTTTGTTTGTGTGTTTTGGTGCAGCACAAAACTATAAAGCACACACACTTGCCAGCTGAATTACATTTTAACAGGGTTCCCTAGCAGACTTCATGAAGTCTCCATTCTCTGATTTGTTTATCCATAATCCTACCTTTTACTATTCCCATTCCCCCTGTTCTATTTATGAAAGAAAGTGTGCTGAAAACACTCTGGAGAAGTGTAAATCATTGTAGCTTGCTTGAATTTAATGAAGTTAGAAGAATTTTTATTATGGAAGGATTTTGCCTTTTCATCTTCAGTTGTCATGGGTTTCTCCAGCTGTCTCTGCTGTAAAACCCAAGGGGTACAAAGATGGTTATGATTTATCTGTTCATTGTAAATCACAGATCTCTGCTCAGAATTGATTATGTTTAAAGATTTTGAGAAAAAGAAATTCTTTGTGATATTTTGATTAATTCTGCTGTGATATGAAAATCATCATGTGTCTTCCATAGAACACACTCCCATACTAGATGAAACAAAGACTTGGAGGGCAGTAATGGATGTGTGGTCCAAGAGTAACTGTACTGAAGTGGAAAAATATTCTTTGTGTAACAGAGGCATCACAGCCTTTAAGACATCATTTATTTGGGCACGTAAAATTGAAGAAAACTTTTTCCTTTCAGCATAATGGAATCTTGTCAGGAATTATGAAGCACAATTTTTCTTTTTCAGGTTTTAACACATTGCTAAAGAAATGGAATTTTTCGCTTTTGACAGAGACAATAGGTAATAATTCACTGTGCATGAAAATAATACCAAGATTGGACAAATCTGCAAAAGACATTGTTAACAGAGCTGAAAATAGCTGTTAATCTTAACATGGTTTTTTTGGCAAATGAAAAGATATTTTCCATTTCCCTCTGAAGATGTGTCTGTGAGATTCATTGCAGCCCTATGATAAGTGGACAAGAAGAAACTAAAAATGGGATGGTATAACCTGAATTGTCTGAAGGGCTTAAGACAAACCTTCCAGTTAGCTCCTCATAACTTTCTCTTGAGCATCTTTAAACTGGGCTCCCAGTAAAGTTACTGGGAAACACAGCATGGTGGTAACAGCATCCCATTGTCCATTTTACTGCTGGAATCATTCCTGCCTTTCCCTGCACGTTCATGGCACCTGCAGCATCCCCAGTGTTCCTGACAGGAAAGGCAGCCCCTGCTTGGTGGGGTTGGGTGGCCACTGTTGGGAAGTGAAGGTGAGGCACCCAGCGGGGCTCAGCTGCTGAGGGGGACCATGGAGCCCCGGGGAGGCTGGTGGCTCCTGTGCCACTGCTGCTGTGTCACTGTGAGCCAGGCTTCGTTTCCTGAAAACTGCAAACCATGAAGGAGGCTGAAACTACACAATTTCAGAAATTGTGGCTGAAACCCACAATTTCTCTACTACCCACAATTTCTCCTTGTCCTCGAGGATCAGAGTTTTCCCTGCTGCCTCTGTCTGGGACTGTAAGAGAAAGAGAAACCAAAGCATGCAGAAAGGGGAAAAGAAGAAAGCCCTTTCACTAGGCAGAAGCATTTAAAGATGAGACTTAAAACAGGGCAAAATCTTGCACTCAAATATGTATTTAGGAATACTAGAATGTAACTGCTACAAATCCAATGAGGACATATGGGGAAGTCTCTCCATCCAGCAGAACTGTCACTGCAGTTAAAATAATAAGCAAGAGGTCATTGATTTTGAATCAAGGCTGAGAAATAATCCCCCAGGTGCTGTTTTGAACTGGCAAGAATTTGGCAGGAGGCACTGATTAATGCTATTGTGCTCTAGCTCATGTTGAGAGCTTATATGTTCTCAGCAACAATCTGGCAGAAAAAGACAGAGGAGCAGCAGCAGACCTGTTCTTTGAAGAAACCTTATAAAAGTAAAGGTGGAACCACACCAAAAATCTCCCAGGCATATGAATGCTTTAGAAACAGCATGGGAGTCTTATGGTAATGCAGGATTATTTAGAGCATGAAGGACAGTGAACAACAATATGCTCAAACAGGACTCCATATTTTAGGACTACACAGTGATGTGTTCATGACACATTCAGTGAAGTGTTGGAAAAGAGTCTCACAAAATGTTGGCAAAATCAAGTAATTTCATTTTCAAATTTCTGCCCTTTTGTGATAGATGTGCTTAATTTATTTATTTTTTTCTGGACAAATGACAATTTTTCTGGAATTAAATAAGAATTTTAGGACGTGTGTTTCAGTGAGGAAAAAAACCAAACAGCAAGACATTGAATCCATTATATATGAGTTTGACCAGAAAACTGAAAACCACATTTTGCACAAATAGCAGAAGTGGAAAATGGAAGTGAAAAGGCAGAGACGGCTGGCATGAATGTCAGTATCTACAGTGCAGTCAGTTGAGTTAGAAGAGAGAAGGAAAAAGAGTGAAAGAATGTCAGGTTAATTGTCAGTTGTCAAGGCAGTTTAAAATTAAATGTGAGTAGAGCAAAGGATGTAGGTATTTAAAGGCATTTCTAGTAACCAGCTGGCACCAGAATCTTGGTTTTGTTTTGATTAGAAAGCAAAGAGCTCAGCAAACTCCTTGATAACCCTTGCATGAATCCAAGTAGTAAGGGAGTAGTAGTAATGAACAGGTACATACATATTCCTTTGCATAAAAACATCTCTGAGCATTTTACCTGTGTCTCTCTTTCAAAACACTCTGCTGCTCAACCTTCCTATGGGCCAACAAAGTCACCTCAGATCATCACAGGGGATGAAGACACACAAGGACTGAGTACAGAAGTGCATTCTCTTGGTTGAAAAATCCCAGCAGTGGTAGGGTGTCATATTCAGAGAACATGTGATCTTAGTCTTTATAATCTTATTCCTTTTTAAATCTTAAATGGCTTCAGACTGCAAGAGCTGGAAAGGGTTTAAGAATGAAGAGAAATATTTCCTTTTTACAACCATTTCCTCACTTGTCTCCCACCATCTTTCTAGTGTGAACAATCTGCAGGATGTGTCATGGAGACTTGAGAATCATGATGTTTGGAGGTTTTTTCCCCTTTGATTTCAACACTAAATTATTCATAAAAGTGATTTGCTCCAGTTGAGAGGGGATTGTCCACTTTTGTTGCAAGGTTCAGACTTTCCAGGACTTGAAGTGAGCAGGTGTAGCAGGGTCACTCTGCTGCTCTCAGCAGGGCTGAGAGGGAGATGCTGTTAGGAATGCCTGCAGGGCTCCCTAGGGTGAGCTGCTGGCTTGGAGCCAGGTGGGGAGCTTCCTGGGGATAGGGCACAGCTCCCTGGCCTCGTCCCTTTGCCTTGTCCCTAACATGTGTTCTCACCTGCCCTGTCACTGAGGGTGGCTGTGATAATTAATGACCTGCAGTTTCCAGACTGTTCAAGGACTCAGTTAAATATAGGCACAAAATTAGCAGTGGCAGAACTACCCTACTGAGGTATACTGAAATATCTCAACAGGTATTTGAGGGCTCTTTCATACCATCTATGCTGCAACTTCACAATTACAGTAGTGTGAAAATTTCCCTACTGTTTTTGGATCTGATCTGAAAGTTCATTGCCAAAATGGGAAGATTCACACGGATTGTTGTGCTTTGGATGAGGACTGCCTTCTGCTGCCAGTCATTTTTCAGCTTCCAGTACTGAAAATCTTGTGTTGGGAGGGATGGTGTTTCACTTTGAGGAATCCCCAAACTCCTCCGTTCTGTTGGATTTTGTTTGATTTAGACCTTGCTGGCTGTGTTTTCCTGAAATGAGAACAGGGAAATGCCAGACATACTATTTGTGTGTCTGCAGGAGATGCTGTAATGAAAACAGCACAGAATTCACAGGAGAAGCCCACATTATCTTGGGGGGCCTGTGTCTCTGAGACAATTACTGGGACAAGTGGCTGCTGTAGAGGTGAAATTACCATCAGGGCTGAAAGCTCTGTGAGCTGCCCATCTTCCAGTGTGGAAAGCACGCACAGGCAACATCTTTTCATTAGCAATTTCAAGGAATGAGATGGAGGAGATGCACAAGAGGTGGCAGCAGTCTGTGGGGACAGCTTGCCCTGGTGAAATGAGGGAAAGAAAAAAACAACAGAAGCTAAACCACAGCTAGTTCCAGCTAGAGGAGCTGACAAACAGACCAGGAGGAAGTTCAGAGCAGCAGTATGTCTTGGGCATTGCTTGTTTGTTAAGTAAGGACATCCAATTATCACAGAAGCAACTGGAGAGGTTTTTCAGAGCCACAACTTATGTTCCAAAAGCATTTCTTTAAAAATCAACAGCTGGAGTTTGCAACAGATGGTGAAAGCACAGTGAAAGCAGGGATTACAACCAGAGGGCAAAATGGGAGTTTTAATGCTAGTACCAAACATTCCTGACGGGAGAGATTCAGTCGTCTGTGGATAATAAGCATGCTGTCGCAGTCCCTGCTGCATCCCAGAACTACGATTTGAGTGAAACAGTCCTTAGGAGGGCCATGCTTGTGGCAACCATATGTCACCCAAGGAGAACAGCTAGTCTTCAGAAACTGGCTCAAGGGATTTCTGAATTTCTAAAAAGTGATCTGGAACGGAAAGAAGAGAGAAAATGAAGCAAAACCCCAAGGAAAGGTCTCTCTCTGCATATGTGTGTGTGTTAGCCTGCAGCTTGTTTGTTTTGCCATAAGCTTTGTAGACATTCTCACATGCTGAAGCTCTGAGTAATTCAAAGAGTAGACAAAGTTAAAAAGCAAGAAGGTGGAAGAATGAAAAATGATCATGTGTAATGTGATTAGGAAATATGAGAACACCTTTTGGAGCTCAAAGGTAAAGAAAATTAGGTATTCCTGTAACATGCAAAACAGTGTAGAGAGAATGGGATGGGAGAAGGAGAAGGACAAAGCTGTTGCTGTAAGATATGGGCTCAGAGTCAATAGGAGGATCTATGTCAGATAGGCTTTAGGTTTTTAAGTCTAAAGCTGTCATTCAGAAAACCCTGTCAGTTCATTGCTTCCCTCCAAAAATATCTCTCATGCAGGCCAGAAATCTCTCTGGGTAGCTGGAGGTCTCTGCTGTGCCAAAGGCCTGACCTGAGCAGGACTTCTGCTCTGCACTGAATGACAGGCCAGGCTCAGTTTCCTGCCATCTTCATGCTTTACAGGACAGCAGGACAGCTGAAACAAATGAGCCAGTGGTAGAATTTTGGTAAGCCCTGTAGAAACTGGGGCTCCCCAGCTTTCCTTGCCTTGGCTGCTCTTGCTGGTCCAAGGGGTCTCTCCTCACTTGTGTCATCACCCTTAGCTATAGGTCTGCATGGGTCCTGGGCTGGCAAGCCAGGGAGATCAGCTCCATGCCTCTCTTGCAGGGAGGAAAACCCCTGGAAGCTGGCTTCTAAGCTAAACTAGTATTTTCATCAAAATCTGTGCTGGAGACAAAGATGACATGTTCTCCCAAAAGGCTTGTGCAGCCTTGAGGGCTTGACAGAAGAGTAATTAGCTTCCCTGGATGTCTGCTGTCATCCTGAACAGTGGAGAAAACCCACAAATGAGATAAGCAGGCTAAAAAACTTGGAAAAAAAATAGCTTTGAGTGCAGATGTTTAAACAAAGAGAAAGGTAGCCTCTGTAATTTGGCAGCATTCAGGCCCTCTGCTGAGGCAGGGCAGGTGGTCCTGGAGATCTCAAATTCCAAATTTATTTCCCATGTTCCTATGTAAGCCCATTTTTCTCCACACACAAGACCCAGGTCACAGAATCAAGCATCCAGAATCACTTAGGTTGGAAAAGACCTCTAACCTTTGACCGTTCACTACCTTGTCAACTACACCATAGCACTGAGTCCAGCTGTTTCCTGAACACCTCCAGGGATCGTGACTTCAACACTGCCCTGGGCAGTCCACTCCAATGCTTAACAACCCTTTTTGTGAAGAAATTATTTCCCATGTCCAATTTGAACCTCCCCTGGCACAGACTGAGGTAACAACCTCTGAATTTTACCATGGCAGCCAGGCAAAAATGATTAACACCAGACTTCTTTCTTCAACCTTAATTAGGAGAGGCATCTCCCACTAATCAGATCCTAACAAGGGACAAGTATCAAAAATAATGAAAATAATCCAAAATCTCCAGTGAACTGTTCTCAATAACTGTCTAACTCATTAGCTGGAAGCAATTTTGTAAATTTGGTACCCCTCCCCCTCATCTGACTTCCCCTGGCGATGACAGTGGCCCTGGAAGGCTCCACCAGGCAGGAAGAACGGGCAGCAGGCCCATGGCAGCAAACTGTTTCATGACTGGGTTGTTGTGTGAGTGACTGTCATCTGTGAGAGGAGGATGTTTTCCAGTTTGTCCTTGGCAGCCAAAGCTTTGCTGAAGGATAACCACATTGCAAAGACAGGGAATTTCAATAACTGCTTTTGCTTTTAGGCATTTTGAGTGATGTGTGTTCTTATGAAGTTCAGATTTGGATCTGTACTTACTTGAAGCTCAAGGAGAGCTGAGCATCTCTAATTAGGAAAAGTAATCCCTTTAATTTCAAATAACAGCTGGAGGCTTGTTTACATACAGTCAACCATAGAGGTTTGTCAAGATCTTCAATTTTTAGGCAGTGATCATCTACTTTCACTCATTTCACTGTTTTACTGTTATGTGAAGTTTTTCTAGTTCAGTCTGGAAAAAAGCAGCTTTGGGCTGACCTAATTGTGGCTTTTCAGCACCCTACAGGTAGGAAGCCTACAAGAAAGATGGAAGGAGACTTTTTACAAGGGCATGTAATGACAGGACAAGGGGGAATGGCTTCAAACCAAAAGAGGGCAGGTTTAGATTAGATATTAGGAATAAACTCTTCATATGAGGGTCATGAGGAACTAGAACAGGTCATCCAGAAAAGCTGTGAATGCCCCATTCTTTAAGTGTTCAAGACCATGCTGGATGGGATCCTGAGCACCCTGGTCTAGTGGAAGGTGTCCCTGCCAAGAGCAGGGTAGTTGGAACTAGATGATCTTTAAGGTCCCTTCCAATCAAAACCATTCTATGATTCTACCTGTGTCTACTGAGTGAAACACAAAATGAAAGGTAACCCATCAGGAGCTGAAGCTTGGGTCCTCTATCAATGGTCTTACATCTACAGCTTTATGCCACTTATGATGAAAACATGGTTTTAATGCTGAGAAGATTTAAACTTAACCAAAAAGCAGTTTCAGCAGCAGAATGTTAATGAGGGACACTAAATATATGAAGTAGGAAGTATTTAACAGCTTGGCCCAGCTACTGAAAGAAATATCTGCACATACCTACATCACAAAGTTTGTTCTACTACAGCAGAGCTTCCTCTGAAACAGCAGTACCACCAGAAAACAACATATTTTGTTGAGAAATGAAACTGTTTCATTTGAAACAATCAGAAAACAATAAGTATTGTTCATCTGCTTCTGTTACTGTTCCAAAGGATTCTGAAGAGCGAAATGCCCAAGCCCTTTATTCAGTTTCTTCCTCAGGAAGGAAACAACAGTCCAAGTCACAGCATTTTGTCACTTGCTGTCACAATGACATGCTCTTGTTGCACACCAGAAATGGCCTAAAAGAATAAATCAGCATGGATAACAGTTTTTCACCAGCTAAGCACTCCCCAAACTTCTAAAAATTTGCATTAACCGGTGTGAAACTAACTAATGAATAAACTCCTCTGTCATTTAGTATGTTCATGGTTGTTGAGTAACTGCTAGGCGGCAAAGCAACTTTTTTTCTTTCTGCTGCTCTTGTCTTCTAACACTTTAAATGTCCCACAGCAGAATATATTTGATGGCACCACTGAAATGCAATGTATCTTCAGGTTCATCTGTTCTCCTGAGGAGATGTCAGAGGTCAAATACAGCTCTTCACAGGGAAAGAAAAGCAGCATAAAAATCATGGTGCTAGGAACTAAATTAAATTACCACCTCCTATTATTTCAGGTGCTACTGCTGAACTTCTGCTTTTCTGATTATTTCCCCACTACCTTAAGAGTGAGGCTAAGATAAAAATTACAGATAATATTTTGGGCCTAGTAATGCCCTGTATAGGTTATAGAAAAGTATCAAAATTACTGCTTAGTTAGCACTACAAGATACCTACCTAGGACACATCTTGCTTAAAACAGCATGTGTTCCCTCACCTTAGGGGCTTCAAGAATAGTAGCTCCTTCCTTTTTGCACACAGAGGGCCTGGGAGGCACTGAAAGCAGTGCACAAGCACAAAAACCAGTTTTCTGAGCAGCATGTGGCCAGCTGGTAATGTTTAATGAAGTCACCACACACTGACTCTTGCTATTCAGACTTTCAGCATTAAACTTCCACTGCAATGGGTAGGGGCATGAGCACCAAGTTTGGTCCTTGCCTCTCTTACTCCTGGTAGCAAGGCAGAGGGATGTCTACAGAAAAGAGATTCTCACTAATATATTATTGCTTAGCTTTGGTTTTAAATGTTGAATTTTCAGTTATTCTTATGGAAAATTAGGAGAAACAGTCAAATCACAGTCCTCCTAGTCCAGAATTTCAGTAAATTTCTGTGCCAGTTGCTAGTCCAGCTTCCACTGAGGGACTCTGGATTGCAGTCCCATGAATAAACTGAGGACATGAGCTTATTCAGAATTTTCTATTCATGGGTAATGTTATCTTGAGGACACACTATAGTTATCTTCAGGGACATGAGAATTGGAAGGCTACCCCACATCACTCTTCTGCAAGAGCAAGCTAAAAAAAGCCTGAGCAATGCTTTTTTTTTTCTCCTGGCATGCCACATCTGAAGGCAGAAGTAATTAACACAAACTAAAATGAATGAAGTTGCCAAACCTGGCTGTTCAAATCAGTAGGACCTATCCATATTCTGAGAGGTCTGGACAAAGAGACAATTACACAAAAGTGGTCTACTAAAGATTTTCGAAGTAGAAGAGCTTGGCAGAAAATTGTGTGGTTGTTTATTAGCCTGGCTTCCAAGTCCCTCCCTTGGCCTTCCCCCTAAATCCTACTCAGCTTGGAAAACCCCTTTCACAGGAGAGACTGTCAGGAAGTCTATAAGCAGATCTTTAGGCAATCCTGAGGGGCAACCTCAGGCTAAAAATAAATAAATGACCTGGCAACATTGATCTTTGAAAGCTGCTGCTTGCCATACTGAATCCACAAGTACTGCTGCTCATGTTTCTGCCTTCCTACAGACAGATGGCAAAGTAGAGCCAAATCAAGAAAATCCTGGTCCAGAAGCTCTAGGTGCCAAGCACAGGTATCTATCTCCAAACTCTATCTTGAGCACACTTTATTCTTACCCACAAGCGAGCTGCCCTCTTCCATCCCTAGACTATAGAGTGCAGCTCCCAGCTGAAATCAGTACATACATACACATATATATCCATCTATGTATCTTTTTTGCAGCTACCAAAATGTAAATCAACTCCAATGTAAAGGAATTCAAATCTCTCTCTCTGTAAAGAATATGAAGACTCTCAGCTTTTAAAAATATTTCTGACCTTTTTCATATACATCAACTCTAATGCAAATGTACATTCATGGGAGGAAAGACAACAAAGATATCTTTACATCAGTTGTGAAGACTATTAAGAGAATTATGTAAAAAGCTCATTTATTTCCACATAAAACCAGATTTTTCTTCATGTAACATAAGCCTCTTACAGGGCTTTTTTTGAGGGGGGGTTGGATCTTGGTGCAAAACATCAGTATTTATTTTTCTAAGGTGGTTTTTAAAAAGCAGATATTTGGGAGGTTACCTTGCCCAGCTTGTGAATTTTGCTTCACATAATGGAAATAGACACCATAAAACAAGATACAAGAGTATCTTTATAAAATAGCGTTTCCACTATAGAGAAAATAACCTTGAAACTAGACTAACAGAAATTTCATTATGTTTTATATAGCAGGAATGGTTTGGCTCCAGTTCTATTTAATCAAAACTCCGAAGGTTTAAATCCCACTATATTACAAGAGCATTACTCACTCAGACTTAATTACAGATTCCAGTTGGAGTATGACCCTGTCTCAAAAGCAACAACTCAGCTTTGCAACATCATTTTTTTTGGCACCTGAATCCTGAACTTGGCACAGCTGATTAAGATCAAATAAATGTTGACATGATGACCCTGTTACAGAAACACAATGCCTTCCCCATACTGACCCCAGCATTCCACAAGAGATAGTCTGGAACATTTACTTTGTGAGTGGTGTCT
>VYZP01044207.1:1127-40599 GCA_013400635.1 Hypocryptadius cinnamomeus
TGGGATTGCCAGCATCAGGATGACGTGGCACTGCTGGAGAGTCCAGAGGAGGCAACTCCAGAGAAGTTTTTCCCAGGGCTGGAGCCCCTCTGCTCTGGAGCCAGGCTGGGAGAGCTGGGAATGTTCACCTGAAGAAGGCTCCAGGGAGAGCTCAGAGCCCCTGCCAGGGCCTAAAGGGACTCCAGGAGAGCTGGAGAGGGACTGGGGACAAGGGATGGAGGGACAGGACACAGGGAATGGCTTTAGCTGAAAGAAGTAGATTTAGATGGGATATTGGGGATGAATTCCTGGCTGGGAGGGTGGGGAGAGCTGGGATGGAATTCCCAGAGAACCTGTGGCTGCCCCTGGATCCCTGGAAGTGTCCAAGGCCAGGCTGGAGCACTCTGGGACAGTGAGGTGTCCCTGCCAGGGGTGGAATGGGATGATCTTCCCAGGGGCAGGGGTGGAATGGGATGATCTTGCCAGGTCCAGGACCTGCTCTTGCCCTTGCTGAATTCCAGAAGTTTCCTCCCTGCCCATCTCCCCAACCTGTCCAGGTCCCTCTGAAGGGCTCCACAATCCCCCAAGGCATCGCTTGCCCCCAGCTCTGTGCCCTCAGGGAACTCCTCTGCTTTGGGCTGGAAAACTGCACCCATCCATGGAATTCCAGCTGCAGTGCAATATTGAGAACGAAACACTAAAAGTGGCGGATCTGCCCCAAATCTGCTCCCAGAGCTGTGTCTGCCCTCAGCACGAGGTTATCGAGTGCTGGACACAGGAGTCACCTGGGAATCAAAAGGAACAGGAAGCACCTGCTCTTATCCACAAAAAACTCCTCACGGAACTAAATCCAAACACGGCCGACTAATCCGCAAAAATCTCTTCGAGGAACTAAATCCAAACGCGGATCTCAGCGTGTTCCATGGATATCAAAGCTTCCCACCACCCAGGAATTCATCCTTCCTCACCAGTGTGATTCCCCAAGATCAAAGGAAAACCAGGATTGCTTCGAAGCCCTTCGGCTGGTCTAGGCTCTGAGCTGACACGGATTAATTCAGTTTGGTGGTTTTTAGGACATGAAAAACACTGAAAATCTCCTTGTTTAGCAGCTGATTTCTTATCTCTAATTTAGTGTGGATGAAAAGGACCAGACAAATCACAGGCGTTCTTCTAAAGCATCAACTGGGAGTGAGGGTCAGGAGCAAAAATTCCTCAACATCCACGTGATAAAAAAGGAGGGAAATAATGTATTGCATTTTCTCTGCTTCTTAGGAGAAGAAAAATACATTTCCTATTTATGAAAACTGGGAAAATCCTTCCCTCTGGCTCATTATTTGCAGGATAATTTACACTGGCAAAAAAGAGTTTATTTATTTCTCAGTTCTCTGGAAGGTACAAAAGACAAAGGAAAAAACCAAAGAACAACACAGGGCCCCACAAAATTTGGCTCAGGACAAAATGTTGATGTCCTTGACGTCTTTTCTGCGGACAAGAAAGTAAATAAAGATTTAATGAAGCCCTCAAAGTGCTCTTGCCTAAAATAAAATCAGTTCCTATGACGAAATAAATCAATTTGAGTAAACATTAAAAGAAACACACTGGAGAAACAACTCAGAGAGAAAAACAGTCCTCCAAAAGTGCTCTGAAATGAGAGGGAACATCTCCCACTTTTCCAAAATCTTCCCAAATTGCAAAGGACAATTTCACTTTAAAGAGATTTCATTTTGCACCCCACTGGAATATGTGGCCAGAAAAGAAGAAAGTGCTAAATTTTGTGGTGGGTGCATCTTCCTTGTGCTGGAAACATGGAAAACTGACAACAAACCACACAATCATTGATTTTTGGGTACTTTGAGCCCCCCAAATCCTCCCCAAAAGCTGAAGGGAAGGGTAGTGGGACACCTCTGGACTGCTGCTTTATGGGGGGACAATTTGAGGAGCCAAGAGCTGTCCTAGAAATATTTAAAAATATGATTGTTGCATTTAAAATTTTGACCTCTGCGTGGAAATGATTCCTTAGATGATTCAATCCTGAGTCATCAAAGGATTATCCTGACTCATCCTGAGTATTAAGTCCTGATAAGAATCCAGCGGGACTCAAAATTCGGGAAGTGTCTGAGCTTCCCAACAGAAGGATCCGTCGCTGTTACCAAGACCTGAACCCCCCCAGAGAAATCTCTTCGCCCTCCTCTCCATCATCTCTGGCCTCTCTCCCCCCATTCCTTGCTTGGAAAAGCCATTCCAGGAAAATGTGGAGGAGGGATAAAACATCTCAGTGATCGTTTCCTTCCTGGAATTCCCTGGTGATGGATGATGAGTTCAGGGAAGGGCAGGTGGATATTTGGGAGCTGCCACCTGCACACCCCCCTAAAATTCAGGATAACACAGCTGTTCCCTGAAAATCCCAGGAGCCACAGGGGAAGGAGAGAGGATTTGTGTCAGAAGGAGGGATTGCATGTAGGAGAACCTGGTGAGGAACATTCACAGGTCAAGCCAGGTGCCTCTGGAGCTCCTGGAATGATTTGAGGAGCTCCTACATTGACCAAAACTCTTGGAAAACCTTTTTCAAATGGAAATGTGGACTGATATCAGGAGCAGCCACACTTTGGGATTGCTGGATCCACATTCCTGGGGTTTAACACAGCCAAAAGTTGTTTGTCCCCTCTGTGTCCTGGAGAGGAGCCTCACCATCCTCCTCTCCTATCCCAAATCCCTCCAATCCTCCCATCTAAGGAGACCTCCTGGGAGCACAAGGGGGAATGGGTTTAAACCACAGGAGGGTTCATTCCCACTGATTACAAAGAAGAAATTTTTATAATGGCAATTATGAAAATATATAATTTAAACAATTTTAATAATTAATTTTAGAATATTTTTATTATAAAAATTGTCATTTTTAATATTTTTAATATAATGGTGGAACACTGGAACAGCCTTTCCAGAGAATTTGTGGATGCCCCTGGATCCCTGGAAGTGTCCAAGGCCAGGCTGGACAGGTCTTGGATCACCCTGGGATAGTGGGAGCTGTCCCTGCCCATAGCAGGGGTGGACCTGGATAATCTTTAGGGCCCCTCCCAAACCCAAATCATTCCATGGATCTCTGATAAAACAGGAAGGGAAAATCCCGTATTTCCCATTGTGCTGGAATCCAAACAAGCCATTCCTTTCTGTTTGTTTGCCCAAAGAGCTCCTCCAAACATTTTTTCCCTGAATTTATAAAAACATCCACAGTATCAACAACTTGTCTTCTCCCTTTGTTTTCCTTTTCTCCCAGTCATTTCTCCAAGGAGATCCAGGCTGAATTCCAAGAAGAAAGCAGAAAATTGGGGAAGTTTGGCCTGTTAATGATAAATCAGTCCCTCCTGAGACACTGGTAGCAATATTCCAAAGCACAGAGAATTCCAAAGGATCCAGTTGGAAAAGCTTATTAAAAACATCTTGGAATTTTGGTGAAACTGAGTTCGAGGGTTCCACTGTGCTGTTTGGATCAATCCAGGTAGTTCAGGATGTGGAACTGGAAAAGTCAAACATTTCTTTCTTTGGAAGAAATAGTAGGATTCATGGATGATGGAAGTCCAAAGGAATTCATAAACTGTTAAGAAAACAAGGAAATCTCACACAAATCCCACATCCCAGAGTGTTTTGGGTGTGTATCCATCATCCAGGCAGTGCTGAAGGGATGAGCCTGTATATCCCTCAGAGATTTGCCTCTTCTGAACCCAGAGCTGTATCTCTCATGGATGGGGACACAGAAGGTGGGAATGGCACTGGAATTCCTCGTGATTTGAGGACATCACCAACTACTTCAGTGCTGGAGTAATGAGTCCTGGAGGGAAACATGGGATCCCTCCAGGATCCCATCAGCTCTTGTCCACCAGGACTTCTCTTGGATCTCTCCTTCCCCCTTGAAGCATGTGGAAGTTGCAGTCATTCCAAGATGGGAACAAACAAAAACTCTCTTGGATGACATTCCTGAAGAAATGAGACCTGAAGGGAAACAAGGGATCCCTGCAGGATCCCATTGGCTCTTGTCCACCAAGACATCTCTTGGATCAATCCTTTCCCGTTGAAGGTTGGAATCTCAGGGCGTGGAAGCTGAAGTCATGCCAAGACCCAAACAAGCAAAAACACTCTTGGATGTCATTGCTGCAGGATTTCCCTCTGGAAGGCAGGAAGGCCAATCCCAGAACACTTTGGGAAGGGGCTGTCCCAAATGCATCCCTCATTTTGCTCCTTGATTTTGCTCCCCCACCTGAGCCAAGTCAGAATCCCAGAATCCCAGAGGTTGCTTTGGTAGGAGAGAGAAAAGTAGGAGCAGATTTGGGCCGTCCTTGCTCAGGGTGCATGGAGAGTTATTCCCTCCTTCCTGCTCCTATCCCATCCCCCTTTTCCCTTCCTTTCCTGCTCCTTCCCTTTCCCCCAGCCTCAATCCCCGTTCCAGCCGGAACAGGACACTTTGCATGTGGAGAAGGCATTCAAACCATCTGCGAGGCTCCTTGGCAGCTGCACAAATGCAAACATGGGCTCGAGGTGTTTATCCAGGGGCACGGAATATAAATCAGCCCGGCTCATTCCGGCACCCGGGAGACCACAGTTGGAATACGCTGTGTGATTGTGGTCACTCCATTACGGGAAGGACATTTGGGGCATTGGAAGCAGGCGGGGAGGAGCGACCGAAAAAAAATGAGGCAGCGTTTTGGGATAGGAAGGGGGAGGAATTGTTTTGGGATAGGAAGGGTGAAAATAATTTGGGGATAGGAAGGGGGAGGAATCATTTGGGGATAGGAAGGGGGAGAATTGTTTTGGGATAGGAAGGGGGGAAAATCATTTTGGCAGAGGAAGCAGGAAGAATTGTTTTGGGATAGGAAGTGGGGAGAAATTGTTTTGGGATAGGAAGGGGGAAAAATAATTTGGGGATTGAAGGGGGAGAATTGTTTTGGGATAGGAAGAGGGGAAAATTGTTTTGGGATAGGAAGAGGGGAGGAATTGTTCTGGTATAGGAAGAGGGGAGGAATTGTTTTGGGATAGGAAGTGGGGAGAAATTGTTTTGGGATAGGAAGGGGGAAAAATAATTTGGGGATTGAAGGGGGAGAATTGTTTTGGGATAGGAAGTGGGGAGAAATCATTTTGGGATAGGACAAGGGAGAAATGAGGGCTTGGAGGGGCAGGAATTAAGATTAGGGGTTTGCAGATACATTTCAAGCCTGGCTGTGAGGGCAGGGGGGATGAAGGGCTGCTTTTGGGGCCGTCTTGGTCTATAGGGGATATGGCTGGAGGAAGAGGGGGTGTGACCTGGCTGTGTGTGGATCCCATTGTTTGGACAGAATGGAAGGACTGGAGGAGTGGGATCCTCACTGGTGCAACAGAATCAGGCTGGAAGGGACCACAGTGGATCAGCTGCTCCAGCAGGGCCATCCAGAGGGAGGCACAGAGCACAGGACACAGGACTACATCCTGACAGTTCTGGAATATTCCCGGTGAGGGAGATCCCACAGCCTCTCTGGTCTCTGCTCAGGGCTGGGCACTGCCCAGGGCAGAAGTTCTGCCTCCTGTGCAGGGGGAATTCCTGGGATCAGTCCCTGCCCATTCCTCTGGTGCCATCGCTGGGCCCCAGAGCAGAGCCTGGGACTGCTCTGACCCTCACTGCACACAGGGACACCCAGGGACAGAGAGGGACACCCAGGGACACATGGGGACACTCAGAGACACCCAGGGATACTCAGTGAACACCCAGGGACACTCAGGGACAGACAGGGACACTCAGGGACACTCAAGGACACCCAGGGACAGAGAGGGACACCCAGGGACACACGGGGACACTCAGGGACACCCAGGGATACTCAGTGAACACCCAAGGACACTCAGGGACAGACAGGGACATGCAAGGACAGATAGGGACACCCAGTGACCCACAGAGACACTCAGAGAACATCCAGAGACAACCAGAGACACTCAGGGACACTCAAGGACACCCAGGGACAGAGAGGGACACCCAGGGACACACAGAGACACTCAGAGACACCCAGGGATACTCAGTGAACACCCAGGGACACTCAGGGACATTCAAGGACACACAGGGACACACAGGGACACTCAAGGACACTCAGTGAACATCCAGAGACATCCAGAGACATCCAGAGACAACCAGGGACACACGGGGACACCCAGGGACACTCAGAGACACCCAGGGACAGAGAGGGACACCCAGGTGAGCAGCCGGACACCCAGGGCTGAGGGCCTCTCTCAGCTGGGGCTCCTCTCCAGGCTGAGCAGCCCCAGCTCCCTCAGCCTTTCCTGGGCACAGAGATGCTCCAGGCCCTTCCTCAGCTCCACTGGACCCTCTCCAGCAGTTCCATGGCCATGGGTGGTGGCAGCTTCTGTCTGTCACTGCTCAAACATCTTTGCTGCTCTTCACCCAGTGTCTCATGGACAGAACACCCCTTCCATGCTCAGCCCTGAAGGAAACAGACATTGGAGGGGATGGACACACGGGCCAGGAGCTGTTCCAGGTCACAACATGTCTTGGCTCACTCCAGTCCAAAGGCCACCAGACAATTCCATGACCCAGCCCCGGAGACACCTTCCTGACCTCACCAGCCAGTTCTGGACGCTGCCCATCCAACCCCAACTTCCCAACTCAGGAGCAGAAACTCAACCTCCAACATCCCATCGGGAGCTCCCGACCTGCCACTGCTGGCACATCCCATTCTTTCCTCATTCCAGCACATCCAGTCCTTCCAAACCCCTCCAGCCTCACTCTGAGAGGGAAAAACACTATCCAAAATACCACCTCAATCATTAAAACAAGTTTGATAATTAGCATTAGAGTTCAGCCACCCTTTGGAAAGTTTTCCACCCTTTCTCCGTGTTCCTTTACAAATCTAAACCACAGACCACTTGTGCCTCTCACAATTCCCAAGAGCCGTTCCTCCCATGAGCTCCAAACCCTATGTAGCTGCTCTGTGGGCATTCCTCAATAGGACTGGGAGCTCCAGGCCCATAAAACTTTGCAGGTAGAGGCCACATCCCAGGTTCAGCTCCTTGAAGTCCATCATGGTTCATACCAATGACTCTGAACTCCCTCACACTCCAGAAGAATGGTCTGGTCCGTGATTTCATCCTAGAAGCTCTCCCAGTCCATAATTCCATCCTAGAAGATCTCCCAGTCCATAATTCCATCCTAGAAGCTCTCCTGGTCCATAATTCCATCTTAGAAGCTCTCCAGGTCCATAATTTTGCCCTAAAAAGTCTCCTGGTCCGTGTTGACCCCCCCAGCTGGTGTCCACTGGGGCAGTGACAGCTTTTCCAAGCCAAAACTGTGCTGGGAATATGTTCACAAGGAATGGTTTGGTTTTTTTTATGGAATTTGGGCCCCATCTGCAAGGACTGAGAACAGAAACTGGGAGAAGATGGAAATAGCTGGAGAAATTATGGATTTATAGAGGGGTGGGGTGTTTAGGGCTTAGGCTGCCTCTGTCTCCCTTAATTTCTGAGGTACCTGAGGCTTCTCCCAGCCTCTGGGAGCTCCTGGCATCAGGGAATGGTGCTGGACCCTCTGGAGAGGAAACCAGGAGCAGATTTTGGGGTTCCTCAAGCCCAACGAGAGCTTAGAATCAGCTCTAGGTCCTTTAGGGACAGTGAAACCAAACTGGGATGCAGGTAAATAGACCCAGATCCCCAACTAAAAATAACACCTTTCCTGGGAAAATAGGTTTATTTATTAAAAAAACAACCCAGTTTGGAGCTGCAACACCTCGGGCTCAGAGAAAGGGTTGGCCATGGCCTTTGCTAATGACAGGGTTGTGCAAAACTCCCTCTTCTTTCCCCACAAAATGTCCCATCTCCTTTTCCAAACCAGGGAAAGACAAGCTTTTAATTCATGGATGAAAAAAAAAGTCAGGTCTGATGGCTCAGGGCTGGGAATTTCACTTCATCCCCTTCCAGGTTTAACTTTGGGGTGGCATCAGCTGCCCACCAGGGCTGGGATGGAATATTTGTGTCGGGAGAAGAGAAATTTTTGGGTTTCCTGTTCTTTCCCAAAGGCTTTCATCTGGAGACTAAATTTAAGGAAAAAAGGGGGAGGGGGGGAAAAAAAGAGAAAAGGAGGAAACCAAATGCTTGTGGGGGAAGGGTTTTGGGGTTTTTTCGGTTTCGTATTTTGGGTCTCCAGCCCTCAGTGCCTCAGCCAAAGGTGGAGATGACGCACGAATCCTGCCGGGGCTCTTTGGAAGCTCCTGGAGCAGCTCAGCCTCAGCTCCCCATGGCACAGATCCACGTGGGAGCCACATGGATCAGGAGCCAGGGCTCAGAGACACCTGGGAGGTGGCCAGGAGCCAGAGGATCCCTGTGAGCCCTCCAGGAGGAGAGGAGGTAGCTCATCCTCCCATAAATCAGAATTTTAACCTTTTTAAGGGGTAGAAAAAAGGAAATCTGGAATTTTTGCACATAAACAGTGGCTGAAGAAAGTCTGAAATTTTAGAGGGTTTTAACCTTTTTGTTCCCTAAGATTTTTATTTGGAATATTTGGAATTTCTTTGGAACCCAGCCAGCCAGGACGTGTTCCCTCTTTCTGGAATGGGGTCAAAGACTCTTTTCCTACGACCCCTGTGGTGAGGAGTTTCCCAGGAGAGATCCCCCTCAAGTTGGGTCAGGAATTTTAAGTGGAAACTTTCTCCATTTCCAAACATCCGACACTGCTGGGCTGTCGGCAAGGTTGGCCCTCGATTGGAGTTGCTCCAGGATGATCCCAGAGGGACTCTGGCTCTCCAGGAAGATCCCTTCCAGCAGAGCTGAATGTGGATCTTATCCCTCACCACAAACAACTCCCTAAGAAAGGCTGGAGAAACCCCATCCTTGGATAACTGTGGGATGTGTTTTCCTGAGGATCTCCCCAAAACTGCTGCCTCTTTATGGGCCTGTCCTTTTCCTTTCTTTGGAATGACAAACCCAGCACGGATTTGACCATGGATCAACTGGAAACCACATCCAGGATTTATTTTGCTCCAAACTGACTCTCCTTTTCCTCAGAAATTTTTCCTTTTAAATCCTATCTGTGAATAGGAGCTGGAGCATCATAAAGGTGAAGATTGTTGCCCTTCCCAGATTTTTCTTTGGGATCTGCAGTGAGGGAAGAGGTGTTGGGATGAGGTCCTGCCTCTGGATGAGGAGGGCATGGGTCTGGATGTCCCACACCAGACACCACATCCCAAATTCTCGATCATCCAAGGAGGAAAGCACTGGACCCAGCTGCTTTCCCTGTGTCCAAGGGCATCTGAAATCCCAAAATCTGTGGATGCCAGCTCCTCTGAAAAGTGGGAAGAACTTTTCCAAATTGGAAAGCTCTTTGTTGGGACCACAAACTCTTTAAACCATCTCAGGGGCAGTCTGGCAAACTCCTGCCTTGTTTGGGAACTCCCAGAGGGAATTTCTGGCGTACTAAATCCTAAAAAAACATTCCTTGCAAAAGGTTGAGAGGGAACTCATTCTGCCTTTGGATTAGTGCAGACTAATTGGATCTAATCCCCCTCTGCTAATGGGTGAAGTCTCCAAAGCCTTGCAATCCAGGTGATTCCTCCTCTTGGGCTATTTGGGATTGGATTTGCTGTAGAGGATGGAGCAGGGGGTCTGAGGAGCTCAGGACAGCTTTTTCCAGGGGCAGGATTTTGTCCATGGAATTAAACCACTGCAGAATGGAAGTTTTCTGTTCCAGTCCCAGACCCAGGTCCCCAACCAGTACCAAAACCACGGGATCTCCAAATCCCTGGGATCTGCTTCCTTTACTCTGCCTTTGGGAAAGAGCCCAAAATCCAGCTGTCAATCACATCCCCATCCCTGCCCACAGTGAAGGGGGCTCGATCCCAAATGCTGCCTCAGAAAAGCTGGAAAAGGGGCTCGGGATCAGGACCAGGTGGGCAGGGAGACACCAGCAGGAAATGCCTTCACACATGTGCTCATTAACGAGGTGTTAATTGGGCACGGGGTGAGGGGACAAAGGAGCAGCAGAGGATGTGGCTTGAGGTTTCCTGATGGAAAACAGGAGGCTGGGAATCAAAGGAAAGCTGGGATTTTATGGGCCCTTGCTGGTGTTTCCAAAGGCACCGGGAGGGCAGGTGGTGAAGCTGGATTTGGGGACCTTTCCCACAGCATTCCCCGAGGGAAGGGAGAGGCGAGGTGCGGGAACGTCGTGGCTTGTCCCATTTTCCCGGGAAATGGAGGGAAGTGGGACAGGACACCCACCCTGGGGACTGAAGTGTCCCTCAGGAATTAACACTTGGGAATGTGAGGGAAGGAGCCACCAGGGGGTGAGGGCTTTGCTCCCCACATCAGAGAGTTCTCTCCTTCCTCCTCCCCCCAGCCCCACATCTGGGAATGATTTTCCGGCCCAAAATAGAAAGGAAGGGGAAGGAAGAGGCTCAGCTGAGCTCAGGCCCTTCTGAGGGGAGAGAGTGGGGAAGGAGAACGGTCTTGGAGCAATGTTTTGTTTTCCCTCTCACTGGTTGCAAAGGATTTTTGGGATTTGGAATAGTGGCTCTCCTCTGGAACAAGTCCAGAGGAGGCCCCGGAGCTGCTCCAGGGGTGGAGCCAGGCTGGGAGAGCTGGGAATGTTCACCTGGAGAGGAGAAGGAGCCAGGTAGAGCTCAGAGCCCCTGCCAGGGCCTGAAGGGGCTCCAGGAGAGCTGGAGAGGGACTGGGGACAAGGGATGGAGGGACAGGACACAGGGAATGGCTCCCACTGCCAGAGGGCAGGGATGGATGGGATACTGGGAATTGGGAATTCTGTCTGGGAGGATGGGAAGGGACTGGGATGGAATTCTCAGGGAAGCTGTGGCTACCCCTGGATCCCTGGCGGTGCCCAAGGCCAGGTTGGAGCTTTGGACAGCAGATAACCTGGTGGTCTAACCCTGGGACAGTGGGAGGTGTCCCTGCCCATTCCAGAGGGGTGGAATGGGATCTTTAAGTTCCTCCCAACCCAACCCATTCTGGAATTCTGTGATCCTAGCAGAGCTGGTGGTTGGTGCTCTCTCCTGTGCATTGGGTATAACAACCAGGGCTAAAATTCCACAACTTCTGTATCCTCCTGGACGGACCCTTGGCATTTGGAATTCTAGAGCAGAACAAGTCTGGGACAGCTTTGCTTTCCAAACCTCCTCCCCATGGACTATCCTGAAAAAAACATTCACTGGGATGCTTCAAATGCCTCCTTCCCTCCCTGCTCCCAGCATGTGGGGCTGAGGGGAAGGGCTGGGAGGAGCAGGGGTGGATCCAGCCCCGGGATTTGGGAGCACTCACCGTGCACCTTGGGCACCTTGGCTTTCAGGTGGCGCTCGCACTTGGCCTTGGCCTTCAGCAGGAGGAAGATCTGCTCCTCCTTGGTGATGACATCGTCGGCATCCACCTGCAGGGAGGGGACAGAGAGGTCAAACTCCAATTCCAAACCCTCCTCTGCATCCATAATTTCCTCAGCCTCGCCCTGAGAATCCCAGTTTGCTCTGCAGTTGTGTCCCAAGGAGCAGCTCCTCCGTGGAGGTGGCAGAGGAGCCGCAGGCTGGGGCTGATCCCATCGTGCACATTCACACGTGGAAGCAGCAGTTTTGGGATGGAGCATCCCAGACTGCAGGGATGAGGCTGCATTTCCTCCAGGAGGAAAACATTCCTAGTAAATAATTTAATGCCAAGGATCCCTCTCCTCTTAGAAAGTATAACCTCCTGTGCTGCTTCCTCCTCTGCCTGGAGATTTCATCCACAGGTGTCAGGCTCCATAAAATCCTGCCTGAATCCCAGAAATGTGTGGAGGGATCTGTCTCAGGAAGAGCTGGGAGCTGACAGCATCTCCCCACCCTCTGCTCCAGGAGAGCTGGAGAGGGACTGGGGACAAGGGATGGAGGGACAGGACACAGGGAATGGCTTCCCACTGCCAGAGGGAAGGGATGGATGGGAGATTGGGAATTAGGAATTCCTGGCTGGGAAGGGTGGGGAGGGGCTGGGATGGAATTCCCAGAGCAGTTGTGGCTGCCCCTGGATCCCTGGAAGTGCCCAAAGTCAGGTTGGACAGAGCTTGGAGCAGCCTGGGACAATGGGAGGTGTCCCTGCCCATGGCATGGGATGGGATTGGGATAATCCTTAATGATCCCTCCCAACCAACCCATTCCATGATTCCCTGCACTCCCCAAGCCACCCCTACCCCAAATCCAGGTTCCTTCCCTCCTTCCCAGTCCATCCCCTTTGCCAAGCCAGTAACAGGAACCAGCTGAGGGCCAATTAACTCCCAACACAAACTCCCTCCAAATGACATAACGAGGGTTAATGAATCCCAGCTCCCAAATAAACCGGGATTCGATTTCCCAGTGGGCTCCCAGGGAGAGGAACAGGGGCAGCGGACACGCAGCAAATCTGATAAGGGGCCGGGAGTCAAACAGGAGTTGGGTTTTCGTGTCCTTGGAACAAATCCAGGCTGAAAACCCTTCACAAGCGGGAGTCGCTTCCAAACCGCGTCCACGTTAATGGGAACGATTCCAGCCCTTCCCAGATGTTTGGCCTGTCCACATTTAAGGCACCATCCCTCATTTCAGCTTGGATTGGGAACAGAAAAGCTCGGGGTCAGCTCCTGCTGGCGCTGGGATCTGTACAAAGCCGGAGCGATTCCGCCAAAGCTGGAGGAGTTAGGCTGGATTTAGAGGGATAGGACCTCAGGAATTCCAAGGGATTCATCCCAAGCACGCTCAGTCCTCGGCTGCTCTGGCTGTGCTTGGAGGGATGCACAGAAAACACATTTTTATTCCCAGAAATAAAAGGGAAAAATCTCCGAGGGCTGCGCCTGGAGCTGGGCAGAGACAGAGCTCCGAACTCAGCTCAGGTTTAATTTCCTAAACCTGCCCTATCCTTAAAAAAAATCCACCAAAACTGACCCCACATTCCCTCCTCTCCTCCCAAAAAATGGTTTAAATGATAAAAAAAATCTATTTAGGACCTGACTTTGTGGGCTTCCCCTTGGTCAGAGGGTTGGAAATGTGAATGTAAATAAATTTATGGATTAAACCAAAGACTTTCACTGAATCCAGGTGCGTGAAGACATCAGTTCTCAAAACATTTTGGGAAAACTGTGGAATGGTGCTGGATAAATCCCATTAAACATCCAGGGAACACCAGGCTGGGAGCTGGGAGTTTGGAACTTGGCATTCCCTCTGTCCCAGCCCCTTGTGGGGACATTTCAGTGCCTCCATGGGGCTGAAAGATCCCCAGGGACTGGGGATTATCCAACCCTGGAATCCTCAGATTTGGGATCAAGGGACAGCAGGTGGGACAGCACAAACACCCAGGGTTCAAAAACCTGGAGAACCTTTGGATCTTCCAGCTGCTGGAGGAATTTCACCTCCTGGACTGCATGTTTTCCTGATTTTCTTTGGATTTTCCTGCCCTGGATCTCCTGATTTTAAGGCAAAAATAAATCCCCTATTCCTCTTCCCAGCCCACCTGTCCAAGGTGAAAGGAATCCATGGGAATATTTTCTTTGTGATAACTTCCTGATCCAAGGCATGTTTGGCTCTGGCTGGGCAAAGCTTTCCCTTGGCAAAACAATCCCAACACCTGATCCAAAAAGATGCCGGGGGACAGCCTTGCTTAAACCATTTGTGCCAATTTTTGGGAATCTGGAGATTCCCAGGCAGCAAAAGAAGTGGGCTTCACTTGCAGGAGTGCCCAGGTGGGGCTTCAGGATTTGGGAATGGGTGGGAAATGCTGGGAATGAAGCAGCCACTGCTTTGGAGAGGGTTTGGATCCCTTTGGATGGGAGAAAAACAGGGATGGAGGTTCCAGGACGAGATGTCCATAGGATATGGAGAGAGGAGGGAAATTAATCCCTAATTTGCAGGAGTTGAGAGTCAGATGAAGAGAGCAAGGACTGAAAAATCCCGACAAATCCTAACCAGGATCAGACAAATGAGCAAAGCCCAAATCCAGCAGGAACTGGGGAAAATCCAGAGCTTGGATGCAAATTCCGGGGGTAGGGATGTCCTAAACTGCCCCAAAGCTGGGAGGGGACAGCCCTCAAGTGTCACCTCTTTTCCTAAACTGGCACCTCCTGGAATTGGGCTAGGATGGAAAATTGGCCAAAAAAGGGACATTTTCATCAATATCCATGGATTTCCTCTCTTTTCAAGGCCTCCTGTGCCATGCTGAGAATCCCAAAATCCACATTAATATCCAGAATTTGCTCCAGTTCAGCACTGTTTATTCCATGAACTCCCTGCACATTTTGCTCAGGACAATGAAAAAAGGAGATAAAAGGTACTGGGAATTTTTCATCCCAGTGAATTCCAGAGCCAAAACCTCCTCAAGATTCCCATATTCAACAATTCCCTCCTCTTTTATCAAATTCCTACATGCCTTCACCTTTTTATCCCCCCAAAAATCTCTCATCCTGGTAAAACCCTTTATCCAACAGAAAGGAATAGATACAGGATATATTTTTCCCAATAATCCCTGCCCTGATGAAAAACTGGGAATATCCAGGATGGGCTTTACCAACCTGAGCTATTCCCTCAGAACTCCTCCTATAGTATTTTCCTGCCCAGAGCAGCTGGAATTTATTCCATCCTCAAACCAACACTGGAAATAAATTGGAACAGCCTTTTTTTTTGGGATTTCTTTTCCCTCCACCCCATTTTTCCCATTAATTGGCCACTCAGGAGCACTGAGAAGATTTTTGAGGAGGAATTTTTGCTGATGGGAATTCTGGGAGCAAGAGGAGCATCCAAGGGAAGGCAGAAATTGTCCCAGATGGGTCCAGCTCCCAAATCCAGCTGTTTTGGAGGAAGAGGTCGAGGTTATCCTGTCCCTGCAGACTTAATCCCTTTAAAAGCTGCCAGCAAATCCCTTTAAATCAGCTCTCCCTAAATTTCCTCAGCAGAAATTCCTGCACTGAGTTCCTTGGCATTGAGTTTATCCAAGGAAGAGTTTTATCCCGAGGGATGTTTCCCTTCATTCCCAAAATCCCAGGAGCACCTGGAAGGGACGGAGGTTCCTCCCTGGGCTTCCTGGTTTTTCAATAAAATCCCATCTACTCCTCTTGCTCATTCATCCCCTTCTCTCTTCCCAGTGCTGGATTTTGCTGGAAAATAAAAGTTCCTCATGGGGAAAAGATATGGGAATGTTGCTTTTCCCTCATTGTCCAGAGAAAGCAGAAATGCCAAAGGGAAGAGGGACACAACAACTTTATCCTGAGGCTGTAAAATCCATTTGGATCCCTTTTCACCCCTCTCCTTGCTCCTCTGGAGCCCCTGGGGTAGGATGAGGATGTCCTCTGGAATTTCCATTCCCTGGCTGATGTCCCAGCCATGAAAGCAAACCCCAAATGTCTCTGGGGAGGTTCTGGTCATCCTTGTTTATGGGCCTCATTTTGGGGAATAACAGGGTCCTTTCGGTGCCACTTCCTGGCAGCAGATCAAAAGCAGCTCCAGGCAAACAGATTTGTTGGGATTTATGGCAAGGAATGTTGGGATCTGCTGGGAGAGCGCCAGGGAATTGCTGGGAAGGGGAAAGGGAGGGCAGGAGAAGGAAGGGAAATGGGAAATCATTGCAGTTCTGGAATGGTTTGGGTTGGAAGGGACGTTAAGGATCATCCCATTCCCTGGGCAGGGACATTTTCCACTATCCCAAGGTGCTCCAAGCCCTGTCCAACCTGGCCTTGGGTACTTCCAGGGATTGGGAATCCACAAATTGCAGTCAGCACATGCCATTTATCCAGGAGAACGGAGATTTGTGGTGCCTTTCTAGGAACAGGAATTTGGGGACAACATTTGTCAGTCCCAAAGGATTTCCTGTTTTCCACCTCTGGAGCAAATGAGGTGGGACCCGAGAGGCTGAGCTATGGAAAAATCAACTTCCAAGCAAGGAGAAAATTCCCATAATTTCCTCTCAGGCTGCCTGAGCAGAGAGGTTCTTCCCAGAGATCGGAGCATGGAGCTGGTGCAGAGGGATCAGCAGGGGCTGGAATTCTGTTCCTGGATCATCAACAATACCCATGGCATTCCGCTCTTCAGAAATGATTAATCCCAACTGAAATGTCTCCAATATTCCCAGGAATCCCATCCTGGTCATCCTCCTCAAAGCCAAATTTTTCAAGCCAAAAGGGACCTGTGGAGGTGACTCCAAGTCTCCTGAAGAAGCAGAGCCAGGATGTGGGATCACCTGTGGCCCCTCCATGCTCCTGCACCTCCCTGCTTCAGGTAAAAACCTGGAATACCCCTCAAGAGAGAAAACATCCTCAGGATTCACCTGGGAATTCTGAGTGATCTTGTCTTACTGAACTCCAGACATTCAGATCCTGCACACCTCTGTGACCTCAAGCTCCCTAAGGAATTCCATCTGGGAATGTGAATATCAGATCCTGCCTCAGTTTCCCACAGGCCCAGCAAACCTTCTCCCCTTTCCCTGCCTTATCCCTTTGGACTATCCCGAAGTTTTTGGTCTTCTGCCTCAGGAGGTGGGGAGGAAAAGATGGATTTGGGAGCAATGAGCTGGAGAAGCAGGAAATTCTCTTCCCCTGGGATTGGGGGGAACTCTGCCTGCACCAGGAATAGGAAAAGAGCTTCTGCTCCCAAATTCCAGCCTTCCCATGGGTGAATTATCCAAAGGTCTGACTGAAATCCCAATGCAGCTGCTCCAGCCCATGCTGGGATTGATTTCTTTTCCCCCCTTTTTTCCTCCCACCATTTTCCTGGTTTTTCCTCCTTCCAGAACACCAACACCTCACCTTCCAGCAGCCCTGCCTGGGAATCAACACAGGATCACTCCGTGGCCTCAGGCAGCCCAGGAATGTTGGGAGAGAGGCAAAATCTTGGCATGACTTCCCTGCTTCAGCTTGAAAACCTGGGATAGCACAAATCCTTCAGGTCAGGATAACCTGCTCCTTTCCCTGGAGCATTTGTTCAGACATCCAGCTGCATCCTAATCCCAGCAATTCCCTTTTCCAGAGGCACAGAGCTGCAGCAGCCCTCCCTTCTTCCCTCCCATCTGGAGAAATTGAGCTGGCAGCAAAACTCTCCCTTTGCCATCCTTGATGTCCCTAAAGGGGCTTGGGGGATGATCCCAAGATATTTCTGCCGGAATGGTCAATCCCACATCCCTCCTCACTGCCCCAGCAGGGATTTGGGGTTGACTCCTGCCAGGTCACGTCTGCCGGTGGGATCGGACAGCGGGGAGACGCGGAATCTGTGCCCTGGGAATGCCGTGCCAATTCCATGGGGCAGCTCCGGGCCACGTTCCCACTGCTCTGCATGTGCCAGGAGCCACAGGCGGAGCAGGGAAACCTCGGAGAGCTCCCGGTGCCAACAGCTGCTCCCTCGGGATCATCTGCGGATCATCCGCGTGGGCAGCACCACCAGGACTGAGGGCACGTCCCAGGAGACACCAAGGACAGCAGGGACACGTTCCAACTCGGATTGGGCAGGGAATTGTCCCTCAGGATGGGAGCTGCCATGGTGGGGTGGGGCTGTGCCCGTCCATTTCCACCACTGAGCTCCATATCCCAGAAATCTGGAGGTCAGGCCAGGAAAAGAAGGATTTCCAGAGTGGGAGGGGGCCCCTCCTGGCCTGGATGTCACCCCAGCAAGGCTGATGTCACAGAGGCTGCTCCCTGGCCGAGGTTGGAGCATCGTTGCAGCCATGGGAAGGATCCTGGGTCTGGATCTTATCCAGGGCAGGAATCCTGGCTACATGCAGGGAATCACATTTGGGAGAGGGGCTGTGGGTTTGCATTGGAGAATCCAAATATCCGGCACCAGCATGGGATGGTTTGGGTCGGAAGGGACCTCAAGGATCATCCAGTGCCACCCCTGCCATGGGCAGGGACAATTCCCACTGTCCCAGGACGCTCCAAGCCCCAGTGTCCAACCTGACCTTGGACACTTCCTGTCTCTTCAGATTCCCCCTCTGACTCCAGCTCCTGGTTTCCATCCCTCTCTTGGAATAACAAATTCCTCAGTCTGGCCAATCGCTGAAGGTTTCTTATTTTTGCCCCCCTGTTGGATTTGTGTGGAAAATCCCCCGGATGTGTCCCTGTGAGACATGAGGCTGCAGGTGGTGATGCCTTTGCTCTGTGACTCAGCACTCCCCCGATCCATCAGTGACCCAAATTCCGGGGGACACTGCTGTCCCAGACTATCCATAAACACAGGGAAAACCAGGCTCAGACACATCTCCATGAAAAACATGGAACAAACGAGTGGGGTGAGGGAGATTATCAGAGGAAATAACACATCCTACTGCTTAATAATGGAATCAGGGAATGGTTTGGGTTGGAAAGGACCTTAAGGAGGATCCCATTCTACCCCTGCCATGGCAGGAACACCTTCCACTGTCCCAGGTCGCTCCAAGTCCCAATGTCCAACCTTGGACACTTCCAGGGATCCAGGGGCAGCCACAGCTTCTCTGGGAATTCCATTCCAGCTCCTTCCCACCCTCCCAGCCAGGAATTCCTTCCCAATATCCCACCTAACCCTTCCTCTATTCCCTCCACACTTGCCTTCCCATTTGCAACTGTGTTTGGAACCATATAAAATAGACAAGTCCACATGGCCCAAAGCCTTTTTAAAATCCCATTTTGGGAGGATCTGGCTGATCCGTGCAGATCCCACTGGAACTGGGCACCTGGAGCCGTGTCTGTGCCAGGCCCAATCTGCTCAAAATATCTGGGATTTATATTCCTGAGGGGATGAGTTATGGCTGGGGAACCCCTCTGGCTCTGGAGCAGCACCCAGACCCGTGGGCTGCCCCATTCCTTCATCCCAGATTATTCCTGGGCATGGCATAAACCCCATCCCTGCTCTCTGCTGGGCCGGGGCCACGCGCCGCCGGAGGCCGGAGGAGTTTGATCCCGAGTGAAATCCCGAGCGGATCCAGGCGGTGTTTGGTTTGTTGGAGCCGGCGGTGCCTGCAGTGCCAGGAGTGATTTATCTCCTCCTAACCCAGACACGTAAACAGGGCCATGAATCATTCCTTAAATCATTCCCTAAAAGTGCCTCTTTTCCCTGGGAGGCTGTAAAGGGAGCCTGGGATGAGCTCACAGGGAGCGGCTCCGCCACCCAAAGGGGCTCGAGCCTTCCTCTCGCTCCTCTGCACCCTCCTCTCCACGGGCCTTTCCCACAACTGCTGTTCCCGATGCCAATCCCTGGCTTTGCCCTGTTAACTCGGGCTTTACAAAGTCAACAGCCCGGCTTAGGCAGGGACAGATGTTCCTGATAAGCCACGGCCTCCTTAAAAGTGTTGCAACCGAGTTCTCCTTCCAAGTGCTCCCTGCCGGAGCCAGAGCTTTGTGGTGGGGAATCATGGATCACCTGGCTGGGGCTGGGATTTATTTCCTGCTGCTGCTGCTTTCCCTAAAAAAGCCACTTATTAATCACCAGCTTCTCCTGCAAATGGTGGGGACCCCCCACTTGAGATTCCATCACCTTTTCCAGGATGAGGATGTGCTGATCCCTCCAGCACAGCCAAAATTCCCAGCTACCCGTGGCCTTTTCAGCACGGACAGAGGCACATCCTCATGATTTATGGGAAGGAAAAAACCCCAACAACCCCACACTAAAAATATCTCCCTGTGTTTCACCCTCCCAGCTGGAAGCTTTTCCAGAAATTCCCCTTGGATTCCAAAACAAGGCCAGTGCCCATCCACAAGCCTGTAAAACAAGTAATGAGTTTTTGTCTGGATGAAAACAGACTTTTTTGGGATGAGGTTGGTGCAGGGATTCCAACAAACAGTGCTCACATCCTGCTTTGGAGGCTCCACCTGGCTGTCAACAAGAAACACAGGGGAAAAAATTCCATTGGAATCACGGGGATGTGGGGGAGCTGTGAGAAGGTGAGACTGGAGCAGGACTCAAAGGATGCCTCATCCCTGGAAGTGTCCAAGGATAAGGCTTGGATCAACTTGGGATAGTGGAAGGTTCCCTGCCCATGGGGTTGGAGATGTGTTCAAGGTCCCTTCTGACTCAAACCAGTCTGGAATTCTGTGGCTCTGGGATCAGGATGACATGGAAATACTGGGAAAGGAAACCTGAGCCGGGCAGGTGCCTCCTGCACTTTTTCCCTGCAGGTGAACCAGGATTTTCCATCAGAAAACAAGAGAGGGAAAACTCTGGGAATCAGAGGCGAAAGGAATGAGTTTTTATGGCTCTGGAAATCTCCCAGTTCTGTCATAAGGGAATATTCTTAATTGTGACTATTCCTGATTGGGATTTTGGACACAGCTGTAAAGATGCTGCCAGGAGCTCTGGGTGTGTGCTGGAAAAGGCCATTCCCTATTTTTTTTCTGGGAAACAAGATGCATTTAAGTTGTCCCTACCAGCCTAAGACCTTATTCTCCCTGGGTCTGGCTTAAGTGCTGATTCCCTGAGTTGAGCCTTCCCAGCCAGCCCCAGCTGGCCACCCCACAATTTTGGGGTCACCTTGTTCCCCTCCTTGCACTGCCCATCCACAACATCCTGTGATCCCAACTTTCCCCCCCTGTCCGTGTTGTTTGGACTTTAGGCCAGACTATCCCAGCTCTGACACCAAAGCTGAGGCCACCTGGTCCTGCTGGGCTTTCCTGGTCACCGCTGAGCTTGGTTCATCCCACTTTTCTCAGACATCAGGGATACCCTGACAATGAGATTTCTCCCCAGGGTTGTCCCGTCACTGGGAGGAGAATCCTTCCAGCCGCTTCCCACTGCAGATCTGGGGGTGTCCCACAATCCATTGGTCATTCCCAGAACAAGCTGAGCCTGATTTAGTCACCTCAGGCCTGGCTGAGCTTGGACTGGCTGTCCCACATCAGGGAATTATGGAATAGTTTGGGATGGAAAGGGAACTTAAGGATCATCCATTCCCATCCCATTCCATGGGCAGGGACACCTTCCACTATCCCAGGGTGATCCAAGCCTTGTCCAACCTGGCCTTGGACACTTCCAGGGATCCAGGGGCAGGCACAGCTGCTCTGGGAATTCCATTCCAGCTCCTCCCCACCCTCCCAGCCAGGAATTCCTTCCCCAAATCCAATCTCAGTGCACCCTCCTTCACCTTAAAACCAAGAGAAAAAGGATATTTAAGCCTCACATTCCCAGGTCTGGTCTGGAGTTATCCAAACCCAAGCAAGTCTGGGGCTCATAAAAACCCAACATCCACTGACACCTTCCCTTTGTGCTCTTCATCCTGGAGCTGGGAAAGGCAGGGCTGCATTTTTTTCCCAGCCCTCCGTGCTATTTTCCAATCCCTATCACAGCGGGAATGGCGCAAATTCTCCCAGCATCCCCAGCCCCTCCGAGACACGGCAAAAAGACCTGGAATTTTGGCCGGTGGAAATCGAGCCGCCCCGCTGACGTCAGCTGGGGAAGGATCCCTTACTGAGACCCCAGCCGAGAATCCCACAGCCACAATCTGGGGTTTGTATCCAGGAATATCCCGACGGAGCTGGCTCTCAGCACGTGCGGATATCGCATTACTGGTGCCGCGGTTAGAAACGCTCGGAGCGGCACCGGGAATTTCGGGGCACGCCCAGGCCCGTGACTTTGGGATGATGAATTTACTCCTGTCTGGGCCTTAAATTTAGCACAGACTCCTCTCCATCCAAAAAAAAAAAAAAAAAAAAAAAAATTAGGNAAAAAAAAAAAAAAAAGATTGGATGCCTCCCGAAAAAGAGATGGGGACCTCATCCGTGAGAAATGGGCTTTGTTCTGGAATAACAGCGGGAATTCCGTCTGGAGTTTTGTATCTAGGAATAGTTCATGCCAGCAAATCTGTGAGTAAACAATGGATGCAGGGAATTCCAGTTTATCCCAGCCTGGACTCTGGATCCTCACTGGGTAATAAAACCCAGGGCAAGTTTGAACTTTAAGCTCTCAAGGTCACCCACGGTTCCATTTCTCTCCTCTCACTCCTGGGGGATTTTCCAGACTCTGACCAGCTTCAATACCTCAGCTAAAAATCAGATTGATTCCAAGTTCTCCAATATATTCCGAGCTTATGGAAAGTTAGAGTTGCAAGGGAAGATCATGGCATGGTCAGGGTTGAAAGGGACTCTGCAGATGATCCGTCTCCAACCCCAGATGGGCACGAACACAAAATGAAATAAATCAAATTTCTCTAGAGAGTTCAATTTAAAAAACTCCAATTTTGGACTGATTAAAGACTCCTCAGGATTCTGGTTTTTGTTCAGGAGTCAGAGGTTGGAAAATAAACATGGATGGAGGAGAGGGAGGGATACTACGCCACATATGTTTACAATGGAATTTCTTCCATACCTCCTAAAATGTGGAGTTTGGCCCCTTTGGAGCCGGGAATGGGGTTGGAAAAGCCCAGCTGGGTTTAGCTGAGCCTGAGCCCTCTTTCCTTGGGAGAATTCCCACTGCTGTCCCCTGTCACCACCATGGGACACTGGGCCCTGCAGTGGTGGCCTCCCGACTCCCACAGCAGCTGTTCCCAGTGGGTGACGAATCCCGACTGGAAGCAATGAGCACGGAAAGAGGGCTTGGAAAGGGGAAGGGGAAATGTGGCCTCTGGCACCTGGAGTTGGTGACCCTGAAACAAAGAGCTGCAACGGGAAACCACTTCTGTTAACACAGCCCCAGACAGCATCCAAAGGGCTTTAGTCCTGAGCCTTCCTCTAAGCCAGGCTTAGGGAAGCAGATGGAGGAGGGATGAAAGGAAAAGGTGGGAGGGGAGGGAGCTCAGGTTTCCCGGGACACAGGAGCTGGCTCAGGGTCGTGGTGGGTTCACAGCAGACCTGAGGGAAGCCCCTCCACCCCTTCACCCACCCTGGGCACAAACAGATCCCTTCCAATGGGAATTCAGATGGAAAACTGATCACAGCATTCCCTCTAGGCACGGATCCAAGAGCACTTTGCTTCCCCACACCATATGTGATGGGATTCAATCCGTGCTGATGGATTTGGGCTTCTCTTGGAGGTTCACAGCCAGGAGATCACGGCTCCTCATGGCTTCAGCCCATCTGGGAGGAATTCCCATGGCAAAGAAGCAGCTCCCTGTGCCGGGAGAAATCCTGAGGCACTTGGGAAGAGTTTCTGGACATTTGGAAATGGCAGAAAAGCGATTCTGGAGTTCTGGATTTCTGGAGATGTGAGGGGAATTTTGGATCATGGTGTGCAGCACATCCACAGGAGGTGGCGACGTGTGCTGCAACGCCCTGAAGAACCAGGCAGGATTTCCTGGTTGGGAACACAATATTCTGGAGTAAATTGGGATTTGGGCTGTAATTCCAAGCCATGGAGATCCAGGGGTTTGGTTTCCTTTCCAAAACACCACAGCTCCGACTGCTCTGATCTCCCCTCACCTCCCACGGCACAAAATCGGGAGCAGGGTTTGTGGCAGCCCCTGCTCACCACGAAGGGCAGGGATGGGCTCTGTGGGATGAGTCAGCCCAGCCCAAACCACGGCTCCTCTTGGAAAAGCCCACACTGGCTGCTGGGAAAAGCTGGATTTGAGCTGGACTTGAGGAGTCGTGGCTGTCTCATCCCTGGGATTGATCAAAGCCAGGATGGACGGGGTTTGGAGCAGCCTGGGATAGTGTCCTGCCCTTGGAAAGGGGTGGAATTCCTGAATAAAAACCAGAATCCTGAGGAGTCTTTAATCAGTCCAAAATTGGCATTTTTAAATTTAATTCCCTAAAGAAATTGGATTTATTTCATTAAGGTCCCTTCCAACCCAAATCATTCTGAGATTCTACAAATCCTAATTGATTTATCCCTAAGGACAGGTGTGAACTTTCCTCTTCATCTTTCTGCTGGAATCTGGGGTCAAAATCCAGAATTTCTAGAAAAACACTGACAAAATCGTCCCTGGCCAGTTCAGCCTGGAATTCCTGGCTGGATTAGGAAGGAATCCTCGAGGACACTCCGGAGGCATCCACACATTTTGGGTTTGGCTTTTCTCGTGACAGGAATAAACCAAAACAACTTACAGCCTCCTTTGTGTCCCAAATAAATCCAACTGCTCCCTCTACACCTCTGCCAGGCCCAGCTCCTGCTTTTCCACACCTTTTCCAGAGGTTTCAGAAGGAAAGGATCCCCATGTGCTGTTTGGAATGCCAGTCCTTCCCTTTCCCCACCACAGCATCTCCTGGGGAGCTCCAAAGGTTCAGAGAACTTGGAATGTTGGACCTGGCAGGGATTTGGATCTTGGAACAAAAGGATTGAGCTGCCCTGGTGGGATTTTATTCCAGAGGCGGCCTTTGGTTTCCCTGTGCCAGGACAGAACAGTGAGGGTCTCGCTGGATTCTGGGAATATTTCCTGTGGAGCCAGAGGAATTCCAGCCCAAAGCTGATCCCTGAGCTTTGAAGGACAACATCTCCTGGGACTGCAGAACCTCGGAGCTTTGCCCAAGGCTTGGGCAGCACAGGGGGCTCAGAGCTACCCTGGAGCAAAAAATCCCAGGCTGAGACAATCTTGGAGTGGTTTTCTTGGGAAAGAGGGAGAACCCATGTTTGGGAGCCACAATTCCATCCCCAGACAGTGATCCCAGAGGCGATCATCCCAGAATTCACAGAATTCACAGAATAACCAGGTTGGAAGAGACCTTCAAGACCATCGANAGCCCCAGGCAGTGGAAGGGATTGTCCGGTCCCTGAGACACAGGGATGTCTCCATGGCTGGGGACAGGAAATAGGGTGGGAACAAAAATTTTGGTGGGAGAGGACAGCAGGGGTGAAGAAAACTGGGAGAAGGGAGCAGAGCCATAAAGCTGGGAAAGGGATCAAGTCAAAGTTCAGTGGGTCCTTTGCAGCTCAGGAGAACATTTAGGAACATTTAGGAACTGGAATCTCTCCACTGACACAGATTCATGGGATGAACGTGAGCATTTTCCAACTGCAAACTCCCTGGAATAAAGTCAACCCTGTGGCTGGAATGGAGGAAATTTGGGAATCCAAATCAGGACAAGATGTGGAACGGGGAAAGAGGTAAATAAAGAAAGGGAGCAGCCAAATAAACAAGGAAAGTTTGGGACTGGGTTTGACCCCACACCCTGACTCCAGAATATCCCAGTGTCCCGGGAAGGCAAAGGATCCCAACCCTGCACTTTTCCCAAATGGAAACAAATGGACACTGTCCCTTTTCCATTCCCTGGTTTTACAACAGTTTGGAATTAGGCTGATGAGGAGTTTCCTTGCCAGCTCGGTCTATCTTGGGCTAATTACAGAGAGAAAATTATGGGAAAATTAACCTAATTGTGGGATAAAACCTATGGAACCACAGCATTCCTGCTCTGGGCTAATTACAGAGACCCTGCTAATTGTGGGACAAAACCTATGGAACCACAGCATTCCTGCTCTGGGCTAATTACAGAGACCCTGCTAATTGTGGGACAAAACCTATGGAACCACAGCATTCCTGCTCTGGAATTCTGGAGGGAATTGTATGGGGGAATCCAGACTCCTGCTCATCCCATCTCTCCCCTCCTTGGGTGGTTCTGCTCCTGAAAGGAAAATGAAAGGAGAAGGGACAAGGCAGGAATCATCATTCCAGGCTCTGGAGAAGAGCCAGGGGCTGAGCCTGGCTAAGGGAATGCGCAACAAAGAGCTGGAGGAGGAGAATCCAGGGATTTGGGAAAGTCAAGGCAAAGTGAGGAGCATCAGGGCTGGCTCTCCTTGGTGGAGAAGGGATCGGGAAGGTGTTGGATTCCCTGCTTGGATGGGGCTTGGAGCAGCCTGGGATGGTGGGAGCTGTCCCTGCCCATGGCACAGGGCTGGAATGGGATGGGTTTTAAAGTCCTTCCATCCCAAACCATTCCAGGATTCCATGGAGCTTGGAACATGGCTCCACTCTGGAAACAGGATCCAGGGAGCTCCTGATAAATGATCCCAGAACAGAGGGATGGCTGGGAAACACTGGGAGCCTTCCTGAAATCCCTGGAGACAGGGCCCTGAAATGACAGCAGAGGCAGGAGAAGGATCACTCCCAACAATTCTATTATTCCTCTTCCCAAGCACTTGGGAATATCCTCTTTGGAATTAGGGCCTCAGGCTGGGCAGACTTTTCATGGAATCACAGAATCTGAGACTGGTTTGGGTTGGAAGAGACCTTAAAGCTCATCTTGTTCCAGGGACACTTCCACTGTCCCAGGCTGTTCCAAGCTCCAATGTCCAGCCTGGCCTTGGACACTGCCAGGGATCCAGGGGCAGCCACAGCTGCTCTGGGAATTCCATCCCAGCCCCTCCCCAGCCAGGAATTCCTTCCCAATATCCCACATAAATCTCCTCTTTTCCAGTCTGAAACTGCTGCTCCTTGTGCTGTCCCTGCAGGGCGATCCCTCCTGGATCAGCTCCAGGACCATTCCCAAGGATCTCCCAGGCTTGGCTCCCTCCACATCCCCCAGTTCGTCCCAGTATCCAGTATCCAGGAGTCTGGAGGTGCTGCCCTTGGTGCCAGAGCTGCCCCGGAGATCCCGGGATGGGAGCAGCTGTGATCCCACCCGTGCTCCCTCTCCCTTTGGAGAAGAGACCATTCCCGCACAGCAGAGGGACGCAGGAATTTTCCGGGATGCAGGAATTTTCCCGGCTGCGGCCAGCTCAGCGGGAAGCTCCGAGACATTTGCTGCCATCTACGGCCAATCCCAAATAGTGCAAAAGCCGGGAGAGACCTGGCTCTGGCTCCAGGCTGGATTTTCCTGGGCACTGGAATGCTTGGAGGAGGCTGGGAACGGGGAATGGGGGAGTGGGAAGAAGCTGTCTGCAAAGGAATTCCTAGGAATCCTTTTCCATGGAAAACTTCCATCCCGGGATCCACAGAGCCCGCCAGGAACGGGTATAAAGTGCAGGGATGGGTGAGGGATTTCCCAGGATAATCTGGGGTTGGGAATGACGCCGCAAAACTGCTCCAGAGGGGACACAGCTGAAAGGCTTTGGAAAACATTCCTGCCCTTTTCCTTCCTTCTCGTTCTCTTTTTCCCTGTTTCCCCTGAGCAGATGCCTGGAAAACTTCCAGTCCTGATGGTGTTTCACCAGCATTTCCCTAGGAATTTGCATCCCCCCCATCCTGACCCAAATTCTGGGAGCAAGTGCTGCGTGAGCACCGGGATTCGGGATGGGAGCACCGGGATTTGGGATGGGAGCACCGGGATTTGGGATGGGAATATCGGGATTTGGGATGGGAATATCGGGATTTGAGATGGGAGCACCGGGATTTGGGATGGGAACACCGGGATTTGGGATGGGAGCACCGGGGATTTGGGATGGGAGCACCGAGGATTTGGAATATGAACACCGGGGATTTGGGATGTGAACACTGGGGATTTGGGATGTGAGCACGGGGATTTGGGATGGGAGCACGGGGATTTGGGATGGGAGCACGGGGATTTGGGATCGGCGCAGGGAGCGGGCGGTGCTTCCCTTCCTGCCCTCCTCCCTCCCTCCCGGCGAGGCAGGAGCCCATTCCCGATGTGGAATTCCCGGGAATCCCGAGCGCCGCTGTTTGTCCTGGCAGGGTCCCGAGGCCGCGGAGCCGCTTCCCTGGCAGGCTCCGCTTCCCGAGCTCGGCATCGGGGATCCCCCTCTGGATGCTCCCGGAGCCGCCTCCACCGCCTTCCCAGGGAGGCGGGAGCTCCTTTCCGGGGAATCCTGAACCTTTCCAGGAGAAGGCGAGGAAAAGGGATTTGGAATCCTAGGAAAGCCCAGCAGGGCTGGGACACCGCTTTGGGGACAGCAAAGGACCCCGGGCCGGTCTCTTTTCCTCCTTTTCTCTCTCCAAATCCAGGTCTCTGGGACCCTCTGATATCTGGGAGAATCCTGTGGGAAACCCAGAGCTGAGCTCCCGCTCCAGCAGGGACACTCTGGTGTGGGATTGCTCTGTTGAATCCCAGAAATCCGGGAAATGGGAATGGGATTGAGTGGCAGGATGAGCTCCAGAGCCTCAGGGAAATGTCCTGTCCCTCCAGCTTCCCTGGAAAAGGCTGGATCAGGGATCAGCTCCAGGGAGAGACCAGCTCCTCCACAGCTGATCCCTGAGCCCTCTTCCCACGGAAAATTCCCATGGAGAATTCCCGCATATTCCCGCTCCTGCTGTGGTGATCTTGGCATGTCCAGCCCCAAACCATCCCTGGGATATTTCCCTTTGTACAAATCCCAAAGGAACCAAAGGAAGGTTTGTGGGTTCCCTGTTCCCAAGTTATCCTGAGGTACCCTGAGCTCTGCTCAGCTCTTTATTCCAAGGGAAAAAAAAATTGGGATGTTGAGTCTAGGAAGTGGAATGGAGCTCACGCACAGCAGGAAAAGCCACACCTCCAGAGGATCATCCCTGATCCATCAGGATGTGCCCAGATCCCACATGGAATTCTGAACACAACAATTCCTTTGGGAAAAGGAGTTGGGATGCCCAAGACTCCCCTGGGAAATCCAGGAATCAGCTTCCTCCAGCTCATCCCACCAGCCTGCCCTGGTAATTCCAGCTCTGCAGGAATTCTGGGAAAGCTGGAAAACTTCTGGGTGTAAAACCCTGTGGATGCTAAAATTTTATGGGAACAGATTCAGGAACAAACCACCAAAAATCCCGCTCAGGTCCTGAATTCCGTGGGAAAATAAAGCCTTGGTCAGGAAACCCCTGAACTTTGTTTTGGAATTTGGAAAGGAAGTTTTCCATTATCCTTGACCCGGGATTTGTTTCCAAAGCTCTTGGCCACCTACAGAGAGGAGCAGAAATATTTGGAATATTTCATGGAGCAGGGCTGGGAATTGTGGCATTTTCTGGGTGTTTTCGGGGCTGCTGCTCTGAAAACTGTGGGATTTCCTTCTTCCCTGAGAGAGCAAAGCGTTGGAAAAGCTGCCCAGGGAAATGATGGAATGACTGTCCCTGGAAGTGCTCAATAAAGCTGGATATTCATGGAATCATGGAATGGTTGGGGTGGGAAGGGAGCTTAAAGATAATTTAATTCCAGCATTAATTAAATGATGAAATAATAATTTAATTCCTTCCCCTATCCCAGGTGCTCCAGCCTTTCCTAGGACACTTCCAGGGATTTGGCCGATGGATTTGTGGGATAAGGTTCCTATGGGAAGGTTTCTGTTCAAGAAGAACTTTTCCGGGAGGGATGAGATGGAGATTTCAGCAGGGAACTGGAGCAGCCCCCTGGAATTGTGGCATTCCCTCCACTTCCCTGTCCTTCCCGCCCTTGGAATACCCACGGGGCCGATCAACGCTCCTTATAAATATCTCACAAATTCCCTAAAAATGAGTATCTTCTAAATTCCCTAAAAATAAATACTCACAAATTCCCTAAAAATAAATAACTCATAATTTCCTAAAAATAACTATCTCCTAAATTCCCTAAAAAGAAATATTTCCTAATTTCCATTAAAATAAATATCTCACAAATTCCCTAAAAATAAATACCTCATCATTCCCTAAAAAGAAATATCTCATAATCCCATAAAAATAAATATCCCCTAAATTCCCTAAAAATAAATACCGTGTCATTTCCTCAAAAGAAATATCTCCTAAATTCCCCCAAAAGAAATATCCCCTAAATTCCCTAAAAAGAAATATCTCACAAATTCCCTAAAAATAAATATCCCATCAGCTCCCTAAAAATGCACCAGAGACACTCCAAGCCACAGAATCCTGCTGCTGATGGGATCAGAAAATTCTGCTGGGGTATCCCAGATTCCCAAACAAAGCCACCAGGACTCAGCATTCCCATGGGAGGGACTCTGTGTCTCTGGAGAGGGGATTGCTGGAAAAGGGATGCTTGGAAGGAGGTCTTTTCCTCCTTTTCCTCAGGATATTTATCCCAGATTTTTTCTGTGGATAGGGAATAGCAGGAGAGCCCATGGAGAGGGAATTCCAGCCATGCCTGCTGTGTGTCCCCCGTCCCTCCTCCCTCTCTCCATCCCTTCTCCAGCTGCTGCCTTTGGGAATCCTGGACTTGCCCTGCCTGGTGGGAGCAGATGGAGATGGAAGGTGTTGGTTCTTTATCTCCTTTTCCTGCCTTGGTCAGGGTTGGGATTGAAGCGCTCAGGACGGCGTTTTGTGTTCAGACTCAGATGTTTATCAGTTCTTGTCTCTGTCACAGTCTCACAAACCCTGAGTTCTACAGCACTGCACTCTAACAAACTAAAAATGGAGCCCCACCTCTCTCTCTGCAAGGCCTTTGAAGGATCAACTGTCCAATTAAGAAATGACACCTAAATTATTTTCACTTTTAACCCAATAACCAACCACCCGTGCCTGCAATGGGGACTTTTTTATCCAATTACACAAAACCACCCAAACCCATGGAGAAGAAGGTGAAGAAAAAGAAGACAAAGAAGAAGGAGAAAGAGGAGGAGGAGAAGGAGAAGGAGAAGGTAAAGAAGAAGAAGGAGCAGCCCCCACCCCAGAACCCCCATCTTGCTTTATCTATATTACTGTATTCTAAACCCTTAAACTCTGAGTTTCTCACCCTGTGATATCACACACTTCTATTCAAACTCCACACCGACAATCCCAGTTCTGTCATTCCATTTTGGAAGCTTCTCCACGGCCTCAGGTCAATGCAGTGTTCTCTTGGGGGTCAGTGCCTGGCAGCACAGAAAGTCTGAAATTCTCAGTGACCAGGGTTCCAACAGGAAGGAGCAGATTTTGGGCTGGGAAGGATCCTGTTTATCCAGGGATATCCCGCTCAAGGTTCTGCATCCAGAGCCTGAACATTCCCTGTGCTTGTTCTGTTCCCATCCCGTGTGGGAGAGGGAGGGATCCCTTCCTGCCTGGAATCCCATCCAGGGACGGAACTCCTTCTATTCCTGATCCGTGGGAGCCAGAGCAGATCTCTCATCAGGATAAACACGGGATTTTCCACCAGTTCCAGACCTCAATTCCAAGAGCCTCTCTCAGCCTCCATTCCAGCCTTTCCAAAGGTTCGGGAGAGCCATTCCCTGCCTTTGGAGCAAGCCTTGGGATGAGGAGGATGAATATCTCCTGACCGAGCCCAGCACGGAATGTTTGAATCCTGGGGCTGCTGAAGCTCTGTGGGAACTTCAGGCTGGAATATTCTGTGTTTGTGAGGGATTGAATTCCCTGCTCCCTTGGGAATTCCAGCTGCACCCCTGAGGAGCTGGCGTGGATCTGGGTTTTAAGAAGTGCAGCACAAAAAATTTCCTTTTTCCGAGGTCTATCCCATTCCCCAACCTTTTATAGGAAAAGGATCCTCCTTTTCTGCCCAAATTGAACAGGAATCTACAGTTTGGCCTTCCTTTATTCCCACAATTCTGGGAATTAGAATTCCCACCTGCCTCTTTCCAGCCTTTTGCCTCTTTTAGGTGCTTTGCACTACAAGAGAAATCTGCTGGAGAAGGGAAGGAAATGGAATTAAAAATGGATCAGCTCTGGCTCCTGGGAATTCCAGGAAAAGCAGCATCCCAACATTTCCTGGATAGAACGGCAGGAAGGATAAATAATATCCATTAAAAAGAGGGAAAGAGGAGTGGGAGCCTGAATTGGGTTGGAAAAATCCCTTGGTTGCACTTTCCATGAGTTTATTTCGGAGAGATGGAGCACAGGATCATCCCAATCTATAACTGGGGATATTCCCAAAAAAATGCTGGTGACTGAGGGAGCAGAACTGGCACCAGTTTAGGCAGCCTTGATTCTCCTTCTGGAGATTCCCATTTGGAAGATTCCAGATTTATTCCAGTGGAAATGGCCCAGAGTTGTCAGGAAATCCTGGCTTTTGAGGCTCTGGAATTGCAGCACCTTCTGAGGGCCTGCACATGCATGGAGATGTCTGGAAAATACGGATCAACCACCTGGAAATCAGGTCCAGAGCCAGAGGACACAGAATTCCTCTTGGAATTTCCAGAATTCCTCATGGAAAATGAGCAGAACCAGAGGCTGAGCCCAGTCCCAGCTCTGTCCATGCTCCCAATTCCCACATTCCTGTGCTTTGCTGGGTCATTATGGAATCAAGTCTGCACATCCATGTGGATGTCTGGAAAATACGGATCAACCACCTGGAAATCAGCTCCAGACTCAGAGAACACAGATTTCCTCATGGAATTCCTGGATTTCCTAATGGAATTCCCAGATTTCCTCATGGAATTCCTGGATTTCCTAATGGAATTCCCAGATTTCCTCATGGAATTCCTGGATTTCCTAATGGAATTCCCAGATTTCCTTATGGAAAATGATCACCAACAGAGGCAGAGCCATGTCCCTGCTCCCACATTCCCACATTCCCATGTTCCCATGCTCTCTGTGACATTATGGAATCCCAGGATCATTTCTGTTGGATAATCCCATAGGATCATGGAGTCCAGCACTGCCAAGGCCACCACCCTGTGTCCCCAAATCCCACATCCACACTTTTAAATCCTGCTGGGACCAGGATTCCACCACTTCCATGGACAGCCTGTGCCAGGCCTGGACATTCCTTTTGGGAAAAACTTTTCCCTATTGTCCAATCTCTCCCTGTTCTGGCACAACTTGAGGATGTTCCCTATTATCCTGCCCCAATTCCTTGGGAGCAGAGCCTGACTGTTCCTACCTGGAAAACCAGAAGGTGAAGCAGATCTAAAGGACCTTAAAATCCCAGAAATACGGAAAACCCCAGGAATATTCCAGGGAAAGCTTTGCCTGGCCTGCATTAAGTGCTTTACAGGGCTCTGGTGATGCAAAGCAGCTGGAGCTCGGTCATTCCCATGAAAAACCATCTGGGATGAGCCAAGCCTCACATGTGGGGCCGGGATTATCAGGAATGTGCTCCAGGGATTGCACCCTCCTCGGGTCACTGAGGGGTGTCCTCTGCATCCTTGGAATGCTGGAAGTGCCTGGCAGCTCCGGGCTGGGAATTTGCAATCCCATGCTCTGAGGAGTGAAATTCCATGGTTAAAACTCTGGGAGTTACAAAACAAAGGAAAAGCAGCCCGGCTGCAGGGGAAGCGCTTTTGTTCCGCTTGGGAAAGGGAGGATTTGTTGACAGCCCCAGGACCTCCTTCCAGCCAGGAACACTCAGAGAATCCCACAAAACATCTCATTCCAGGAGATCCTTTATCCGGCGCTTCCCTGTCCTCGAGGGTTGTCCTTCTGGGATGGAGACATCAGCTCATCCCACCCTCCGTCATCCCCAGCCTCTGGAAAACATCCCGTGCTTTATCCAGGATTGCGCCCTGCTCTCCTTCCTCGGAGTGGAGGGAATTGATTGGGAGATCCTGATTGCTTTTCCTTCAAATCCCAGAATTATTGAGGTGGGAAAAGCCCCTTGATCGAGCCCAGCTCTGCCAAGGCCAGCCCTGTCCCCAAGTGCCACATCCATGGCTTTGAAATCCCTGCAGCAATGGGGACTCCAGCACTGCCCAGTGCCAGGGCTGGACAGCCAATTCCAGGAAGGAATTTTCCCAGTGTCCCACCTGAACCTTCCCCTGAGGCCGTTCCCTCTCCTCCTGTCCCTGTTCCCTGGGAGCAGATCCCAATTCCCCCTGGGCTGTCCCCTCCAGTCAGGAATTGTGGAGATCCAGAAGGTCCTTCCCGAGCTCCTTTTCTCCAGGAACATCCTTTTTCCTCCTTTTCTGGGAACTTCCCTTCGGGCAGGAGGTAAAACTGGGCTGGGGGGGGGTTTGGAACAATCCTGGCACTGCTGAGCTGTTGGAAACACAGATCTGTGGGAAGCACTGAGCCCATTTTCCTAATTAAACCCAGGATCAGCTCTGCTTTAATTACTTTGATGAGGTTCTGGAGCTGAGACCCCCCGTGAGAACCAATCCCTCCCTTCCCAATATTCCAGCCCCACCATCCTCCCAGGAATCTTCTGACTTTCCACCCAATTTCCTTCCCAGCAATCTGAGGTCATCCCAGCCAGTCCTGGAGGGATTGAGGGAGGGTTTTCCCCTCTCCTTTCATGTGTTGGGAATTGGGATCATGTGTCCCCTTGATCTCCTCCAGCCCAGACGTCTCCTCTCTCCCGGATCATGGATCACGAGATCCCGGGGCTCCAGGGCCACCTCAGGACACAGCCGGGTGACCTTGGCCACAAGGAATTGACGGCAGCCAAAGAATCCCAGAATTCTCCAAGTCTGCACCAACAGTAAAAAATTCCCTGATGCTCCGAATGGAAGGGAAAGAGCAAGGTCTCGCCTTGGAATCCAGGTGGAAAACCCAGAGGATGTGGGATTTTCCAGCCTTGGATGCCTCCATGTTCTCAGGGAGGTTTAAAGGTAACTTCTGGAGGGGTTTCTCCAACAATTCTTCCCTAGCTCTGGTCATAAAGGGATTTTTGGGAAAGAAATCCAGGGATGGAATGTTCAGCCATGACCTGAGTGGGGGGATGTTGGATCCAAAGGGAACCAAGAGCTGCCTCTCTTAAATATTCCCCAAGTTCACTGGTTTTCCATGGGAAATAAGGAGAATCAGAAGAGAATTTGGGATAAAACAAAACCCAAACCCAGCTTTCCCTGCTCAGCTGACCAGGAATGTGAAACAATATCCAGGAGCACTCTGGTGCAGGAGGAGAGGGAAAATGGGGATTTTTGGGAGGGATATTCAATCCAAAGGCTACTGGAGGGGGGGATGTTGGATCCAAAAGGAACTGGGATCTGGCCCTCCTGAATATTCCCCAGGTTCACAGGTTTTCCATGGGAAATAAGGAGAACCAGGAGAGAAACAACCCCAAACCCAGCTTTTCCTGCTCAGCCTGAAACAATACCCAGGAGCACTCTGGTGCAGGGGGAAAGGGAAAATGGGAATTTTCCAGTGGCTGCGGAAGCCACGGCGCTGCCGGGCCTGGTTCCTGTCCTAATGATCCCTCAAATCCATTAGCTGGGATTCCTTTCTCCCTCTCCTTCCCATCCTGGCTCATTTGTAGCTGAGACAAGGAGGGAGCAGAAAGCTTCCCTGGCCAGGCTCCATCCAGCCCAGGGACACGGAGCTCTCCCCAGGGAATTCCAGCCCTATCCTTGTTTTTCCCTCGGATTCCCGCTGTGTCTCTGCTGCTGTCAAAGCCCTTGGACCAGGACTGGCATTCCCAGGTCCACATCCATGTGGATGTTAAATCCCCCTGGGAATGGGGGCTCCACCACTGCCCTGTGCCAGGGCTGGATAAGCCTTTCCATGAGGAATATTCCCAATATCCAACCTGGCACAGCTGGAGGCTTTTCCTCTTCTTCCACCACTGATTTCTTGGAAGAAGGGACCAAGCACCACCTGATCACAGCTGATTTTAGGGAATTGTAGGAAGTGAGGAGGATTTGGCAGCTGGATCTCAGCATGTCCCTGAATTCCACACCTCTGGATCCACAGAGGATCCTTCCCCACTGGAAATCATTCCTGCCCTGCCCTGAGCCACTGAATTCCCACAAATCCACACAAAACACCTCTGTCCTGGGAGGAACTCCTGGCTCAGGGCCCAGCAATTGGCTGGGAAGTTGTTTTGGGGAGAATTCCCTCAGATCTCAGGGAGAACCTGGATGCTTCCAAAGCCAAGCTGAAAGAAGGAAGTTGGAGGAAGGAAGGAAGAGGCAAAAAAAAAGGGAAGTAGGTTCTCAAAGTCATCCCAGGGCCTGAAATGATGAGCAGGGGTGGAGCCATCCAAAGGCTGAACATCCAGCCCAGGGTGTTTCCATGGATCTCGGAGAAAAGCAGGAACAAGCAGCAGGACACACAAAATCCCATGGGATGAGAACTCTGGAAGGCCATAGGAAAAACCTCCCTGATTTATCAAAGTTGGATCAAGTGAGATGAAATATTCTCATCCCCGTTCTCCTGTGGGTCACCTCCTGCTGCTCCCATGCCATGATCCACAGCTGATCCCAAATTTCCCTCCAGAACCGGAGTAACCACTGGGATTTGGAGCTAAAGGTTGGAGGTTTCAGATCCCGGTGGTCTGAAGGGAATATTGGGGATTAACTGCAGACTGAGTGGAGGCTTTCAGCCTTTATCCATTGTTTTTTTGGGAGATGGGGACCTTGTCTCATAACCTGTGTCTAATAATGATGGATTTGGGAATTTTTATCCATCTTTCTCCAATCTCTCCGTGGCCAATGGAGCTGAACTCAAACCCAGGGAGGCAGCAGATTTTATTTGTGCTTCCAGACGTTTCTGAGAATATTCCTGAAGTTCATGCTGGGATTGGGCCCACCGCTCTCCAGCATTCCATGAAAATTCATGGAGGTGACAGGGATGTGCCATAATTTTCCTGCTCATCTGGGTGTTTTCTTTCTGCTCTTTGAATTTAATTTACAACCAGATAAATTCCTGGATTCTGGATGGTTTTTTTTTCCCCGCCTCATGGATCTCATGGAATCACCAAGGTTGGAAAAGACCCCATTAAATCTGGAGTCCAGTATTTGGGAGAGAAAGGAAGGATAAAATTCCCACCCTTGCTGCAGTCTCGGAGGGATTTTTATTGGGATAAAAACGGAATTACTGCACATTTGGAGCAGGAACTGGAACCGTCCGGAAATCTTGGAGCAAAATTCCACCAAATCCGGAGCTGTCCCAGGGTAGGCCCAGCTCAGTCAACAGAGAGAGACAGACCCTGCTTGTGAGGGTGCTGCTCCCTTTCCAGGGGCTGCCCTGCTCCCCGACCACAGGCGGGAAAATCCCGACTCCTGCTTTTCCAGAGGCTGGTGGGAGCGAGGTGTCGAGTGCTACTTGATGCTCCACGGCTTCCCGCTGGTCCCCAGCCAGCTCTGCCTTCCCTGGGAAGCTTTCTTGGACACCCTGGGTGCCTCTGGATGACTCCAGGAAGGCCAAGGAATGAATGGAGCCTTCAGTGCCTCAATGGAAAGAACTGGATCCCTCCCCGGGAGCTCCGTGGGCAAATTCCCACCACAGAGCCCAGGAGACACCTGGACATCCCAGGGAATCTCCTTCCCAGGGGGTGAACTGGGAGCAGGCCATGAGGGAGTCTCTGCTTGGAAAAAATTCCAGCCAAGAGGAACCAGGAGCACCTGGAGGAGAAAGCAGCTTCCTAATTATCCTAACTGCCCTAATTATCCTAATTGCACTGCTGGGAGATGCTCACACAGCTCCTTGGAATATCTGGGCTCACGTAGGCCAGAATGGTCTCTGCAATCCCTAAAAAGCTCTGAGAGGCAACAAGGAGAGGTGGGATTTGGGAAGGAATTCCTGGCTGGGAGGGTGAGGAGGGGCTGGGATGAAATTCCCAGAGAAGCTGTGGCTGCCCCTGGATCCCTGGAAATGCCAGGGCCAGGTTGGATCACCCTGGGACAGTGGGAGGTGTCCCTGCCATGGCAGGGCTGACACTGGATGGGCTTTAGGATCTTTTCCAGCCCAAACCATTCCATGATTCCTTGGCAATTCTGTCCTTTAAATGTCTCACTGAGACACATTCCCAAACCAGGAAGGAGAGGCTCTGAAATTCCAGAGTTCCATGGAAATATCTGTAAGACAAAAGGTGAACCAAAGCCTGGGGAGCTGTTGGGGCTTTTCTGGGAAGATTCTCCCAATTTGTCATATCCAGACAAGGAATTCCTGGCTGAGAGGGTGGGATGGAATTCCCAGAGAAGCTGTGGCTGCCCCTGGATCCCTGGAAGTGCCCAAGGCCAGGCTGGGCACTGGGGCTTGGAGCAGCCTGGGACAGTGGGAAATGTCCCTGCCTTTGGGAATGGGATGAGCTTCAAGGTCCTTCCAACCCAAACCATTCCAGGATTTTCTGATTCCTTTAGGCTCTGGAGTTCTGAATGGGACTGTCCCCTTCATTCCCTTCAGGACCCATTTTTGGAATTTTTGAAATTTAATTCACACCCAAACTGCAGCTCTTGCTCTTTCCAAAGGTGCATTTCCCAAATCCAAGGGGATTTGGGAAAAATCCCACAAAAACTCTGACATCCAAATCTTCCCACTGTCATCACCACAAATGCAACAAAAACCCAAACCGTGCCCAAAACACGGAACAAATCCAACTCATTCCCTGTCGAGACTTTTCCAGGAGAATCCCTATTCCTGTATATGCAAATCCCCACAGGAATTAAAATGTGGATTTTTGGGATTTTCTAATTTGCCCTGGCACTTCCCTCTACCCCACAGTGACCAAAGGGATAAGGTGGAAAAAACAAACAAATGAACAACAGCAAGAGAGCTTGTAATTCCAGGAATTCCCCCCACAAATCTCTGGATATCTCCTTTGCTTTCAGAGGGGGAATTGCTGAAGGATGCACCAGAAGGAGATAATAGGATTTTTTTATTTTTTTTTTACTCCTTTTCCCCTTTACCCTCATGGGGAATGTCAGGATTGTGGGTTCTCATTCTTTTCTCTGCCATGTTTTAGGATGGGTTTTCCTCCAGCCTCGACTTCCAGAGTTATTTATTGAGAGATACAAAATTCCCAACTAAAATTTACCTGCCCTTGCAGCAGGAAGAAGCTGGAGATGAATTCCAGAGTGCCAGAATAAGGGGACGAAAAGGAAGAGAAATCAAGGCTCAACAGGCAGGTTAAAAACCGGACAGTCCTCCTGGAATCCTGGAGCAGAGCTGGGAAATCAATGCAAAATTCCCTTTTCCCTTTTCCCTTTCCCTTTTCCCTTTCCCTTTCCCTTTTCCCTTTCTCTTTCCCTTTTCCCTTTTCCCTTTTCCCTTTTCCCTTTCCCTTCCCTTCCCTTCCCCATCACTTTGTTCTGTTCTTTCCCCTCTTTAACCCTTTCCCAGCTGGATTCCTGCCGGAATGCCGCAGCTCCCACTCCAGGAGCAGAGTTTGGTGTTCTGGCTCCAGCAATGCCTCAAACCACAAGTATCCAACCCCATCCCGATCCCTGGAATGCTGCTTAATGTCCCGATTCACAGCCCCGCGGCAGAGCCGGGACACCCCCCTCCCCTCTCCCTCTGCTCCCTGCAGACCCCTCTCTCTCCCTTTTCTTGGGAAGAGCCGTTCTGTTCCCAAAAAAACCAGGCGGGAGCTGCCAGCGGTGCCGGGAGCGGAGCATGGAATGGGATGGGATGTTCGGGACAACAAGGGCTGCTCTGTGTGGGGCACTGGAGCCCGCAGGGAATGCTCCACGTGCTCCTGCTCCAGAGGCACATCCAGGACATCCCTCACATCCCAGCTTCAGGACATCCCTCACATCCCAGCTCCAGTGGCACATCCAGGACATCCCTCATTTCCCAAATCCAGCTGACCAGCTCTGGGATCCCCTCATTTCCCAAATCCAGCTGACCAGCTCTGGGATCCCTGTATTTCCCAAGTCTAGCTGACCAGGTCTGGGATCCTTGTATTTCCCAAATCCAGCTGATCAGCTCCCGCATTCCCTTATCTCCTCCTCCATCCAGGCAGCTCCAGAATTCCCTCCTCTCCTCTTTTTTCTGGGAAAGAAGTGGAGATGCTGCTCCTGGAGCTGAGGGAAGCACTGGGATAAGGCAGGAGAGGAGAAAAGCTGGAATGATTTTTCCACAGGAGATTATGGGATGGAGAAGGAAAATCCCTGGAGAGATAAAACCTGGCTGTGACCCATTGGAAGAAACCAAATCCAGTATCCAAATAAATCCAACCCTGGTGTAGATTGCAATGGGATATCCATGCATGTTCCTGTGGGAATAT
>VYZP01044209.1:0-25431 GCA_013400635.1 Hypocryptadius cinnamomeus
GGGTGAGTCCCAGGAACAGGGACCTGAGAGCCCCTGTGAGATCACAACCACCCATGGGAGATGCCAGGGGAGCACAGCTGGGCACATCTGCAGGGGAGAGCAGCAGAGTGACCCTCTGAGCTCCAGGGCACGATGGGGAAGCAGCACCTGGGGATAACAGGACACATGTACAAACACAGCCAGACAACTCCAGATTCCAGCATTTTCCCAGTCACTGTTAGAGGTCCTTTTCTCCAGCATGTCCCTAATTCTTTTGATTCCTCAGCTAGTACCAGCTCATGATCTGTCAGGCTTCAGCAGAGCCTGGTGCATTTCTGGCCTGAAAGAAACCTTTCTACTTGGATTACCATTTATAGCTCCAATTTTTTCACTAAGTGGTGTAAATTAGTTCTGTGTGACTTGATGGATTCTCTCCCTCCCCCTTGACAACAGTGATAAAAGATCTGACCCCTTTCTGGATGTTTGTAAAACCAGACATACAAAATCTAATTTGTTTAGGGCTGAGCTTTTAATTGCTTCACCATCACAACGTGAAACCGAATGCTTTAGCAATCTTGGGGATTGATGGACTGATTTATAATAAGGGACTTGACCCAAGAGGGGTTATCAGCCTTGGATGTAGTAAATAAATCTTTTGGGATTTGTCAGGGTGTTGGTACAGACCTGTGTGGGGCAGGGATTTGGTGTGCAACTCCTGAACCCTGCTGTGGCTGCTGATGGAATGTCCAGTGAAATGGTTTTCAGGCTACACTCCTTATCAGGGCTGCACACTGCAGCAGAGAAATAAAGCTGAACAACCAGGCCAGGCTCTGCTCTGCTCCCAGGTGTCCAAAAACCAGGCTGTGCTCGCTGACCCAACAGCAGGATGAAACCCCTGCAGGTTTGAGGGGCTTTGGGGGTTTCATTGCTAAGAATTAGGATTGCAAAACAAACCCAGTGCTTATAAGCAGAGTATTCCTGGTCTTAAACTACCTCTAATTAATTTGGGGATTTTGCCCTGGCCCACAGGACACAAGGCCTTCTTTAGCCTTTCAGAGGTAGCACTGGTTTAGCCTTCTGCATGTGCTGATTAGTATCAAGTCAGACTAATTCTTTTTTCTCCAGAGAAATCCCCTGTGTTTTACTCATAAATAAAAAAGGAAAGGAAGAAACATTCTTGACGGTATTTTTGCGATTTGACTTTGCCTTCAGAATAGAACTGCACACATACAGCACTTGTCGTCCCTAAAACTTACATTTTGAAAGTTCTTTGAAGATCTAAATTACAGATCTTTCATATGAAAACTTAATGAAGGACTCTAAACAAAATAAAATAGAAATGATGACATGAAAGAGCCTTCTTATGGCTTCAATAACAAGATAAACAGTTTAATATTCCACATACTGCATTAAAAATAACAGCTGGGCTCTGTGGAGATGAATCCCCTACCTCAGCTACGCTGGTTCCCACATTACCCCAGCACAGGTTGGTGGCTCTCCCTCACTTGCCACCTCCCTCTGGCCCCCAGAAATGCTGAGGGCAGCCAACACCTGATCAGTTTTAGCAGACACCACAAGTACTTTTAACAAACACAGAATAAAGTGCCATTACCAGCACCACTTCAGCACCCCCGAGTGATAGACACATTCTGTATTGACAGCCTCCAATTTTAATGAGCTATTGCTGTTTCAGACCCTATTGATTGGTCTTTTTTTCCTCTCTTCCTCCAATTCAGCAAGAGGAAACAAGAACCAGCATTTCATTAAAAGGAGACTTTGTCCAGTGTTTCATATTTCATGAACACTTGTGAGTGAACACATCCCATAAAATAACCAATTAATTCAGCCATGCTAAGACCCAGACTGAAAACTACACCACTACATTAACAGAAGCCCGGGGAGGTTTAACATCTCCTCCTGTATAAAAAGTTCCCAAACATTATTTTCATCCACATCCCCTGGTTCACTTCACTTTCTACCTCTCGGCTTTCCTGACAGCTTCTGCTGTGTTTGTTGTTGTGTGTGACTATTCTACCATGCTGTTTGCAGCTCAGGGTGCTTCAGATGCAATCCCCGTTTTTCTCTGAGTGGTTTTTGTTATTGTTGCTTTTGACAACATCACAGATTGAAGTTAAGAGTGACCAAAAGAGCAGGGGAAGGAGTAACCTGCAATAATGATTTGCAAATTGTGTTAATTTCATAGTGGGATTCTGCTTTTTGATAGGATTTAATGCGTAATGAGCTCCTGAGACGTTATTTTTGCTTCAAAGCTTTGCTGAGTACTAGATCCTATTAAATTCTTGCAGTGAACACACCAAAAAATACTTTGAGCTAATTTTAATAATTTTTAATTGAAGGAATATTTTTATTCCAATTTGAATATTCAAGCTGTTCAAAAGTTAACACATTCTCAAAGTACTCATCAGTCTTTTCTTCCCATAAAATCTTGTTTTGGCAGCCTGTGGCTTTTGGGGAGGGGGGCAAGTTTTTTTGTCTCAGGTTTGTTTTTCAGACCCAAATGAAACAAATTTAGGCATATTTTGCAATTTATTTCTTTTTAAGTGCCTGCATGCTGCAGTCTAATCTTCATTCTTTTTATTGCTGTTTTATAGTCTACCATTATTGTTTGTTTCCTTTGCTTTTTCCTAAAAGCAGAAACAAAACACAAATTTCCCTGCTAGTCCTTTCTTGTGTGGTAGCAGGAGCCGGGTTTGTGTGCGTGTGGCACGCTCAGTAACATATGTATTTCCTTGTTAGCAGGGTTGTTCTATTGCATTAAATCTTAGGGATTCCAGCAGAGCCTGGCGTCCCAGGCTGCAAAACAACTCACAGGAGCCCAAACAGCATCAAAACCTGCACACACGAGCAAGGGACGTGTGAGTGCCGTGCTCCAGGGGGAGGAGAGACACCCAGGGGTGCAGGGACCTGGTTCTGCCTTCCCAAAGACCTGGAGATGGCTCCTGCAGCCACGAGACTCCTTGGTTTATCCTCTCGACCTCGATGCTCTCCTGAATCCCAGGGAAGGCTGCGACAAAACAGCCTGGAGTGTCTGTGGCACAGCTGTGTCACTGCAGGCGTGGCACAGGGCAAGGGCTGGCTGTGCCAGGGGCACGAGGGGAGCCCTGGCTGGGCCAGCTGAGCCCCTGCCCCGCTGGCCACTCTGGCCACAGGGGCTGGGGAGAGCTTCTGACCCCACAGCTCTGCCTGCAGGGCTTGGGGGCTAACAGGGGCTGGGGGAGCAGGGAGAGCTTCTGACCCCACAGCTCTGCCTGCAGGGCTTGGGGGCTAACAGGGGCTGGGGGAGCAGGGAGAGCTTCTGACCCCACAGCTCTGCCTGCAGGGCTTGGGGGCTAACAGGGGCTGGTGAGCTGCTGTGTGGATCCCAGCTTGCCCAGCCTTTCCTCACAGGTGAGTGCAGCCAGGCACTGGGCACACAGGTGAGTGCAGCCAGGCACACAGGTGAGTGCAGCCAGGCACTCTGGGCACACAGGTGAGTGCAGCCAGGCACTGGGCACACAGGTGAGTGNGGGCACACAGGTGAGCTGTGGCCTGAGCTGTGAGCACCCAGGGCTCTGCTGTGCTGCCCTGGCTGCCCTGGCTCTGCCCACAGTGCACCAGCCAGGGGCTCTTCATTAGTGCTAAATGAGTGACCCTAATGAGTCCTTGCATCTCCATGTCAGTTTTTAGGAATCAGAGGCAGATGGTTAAGAGCTCTGAGATGTTTGGGGTGACCTTGGGGAGGCTCTAACTGCAACACAAAATTGCAAATGGTGAGTGCAGTAAGCAGATTAAGAGTCTGGCACTCTGGCAAATCTCAAGACCTAGTCTTATGTTGCTATTTTTCCCCTATGGCAAACTTACAGATTTCACAATGACTTTGCTCTAGCAGTGACTTGAAAATTATAGTGAGTGAGCGTTCCCTTTTTAAATAATGGATTATGAGGCAAAGATTAATTTTTGCTCAATTTTCACACTAATTCAGTGCCTTGCTGCCAGCAGGAGCACAAAGAAGGACATGAATTCACAGTGGCTCTCCTCTCTTTCAGAGTTGTCACATGCCTTTGTTGGATGGGGCTGTTTGCACTGGGGTCCCGTCACTCACATCTGGTGCCTGCTGAACCGTGGGGCTTTGACACCTCCTGCAACATCCTTTGGTTCTTGTCAGCAGTGAAGAGCTCAGCCCCTTCCCTGCCTGCTCAGGGCTGCTCTCAAGGAAAGCCGTGGGCAGAAGGTCACAAACAACAACCAGAGACAGCCACCACTCTGCAGCTGCCAGGTACCTCTTGTTTTTCAGGCCAGCTGAAAAAGCAGGGCAGAGGGAGAGAGAGAGAGAAGGAAACAGAGAAAGACAGACAGCTGAGAAGAGGTGAAACCAGAAATGCTGTGTCCCAGAGGCATTTATCAGCCCAAATGAAATGGAAACAGCGAAAGGGAAACACTGCTTTGCTTTTCTCAAAATTGTATTTCCAGTTGAATGAGTTGAAAAGAAAATATCCTTTCCTTTTCCTGCGATTTTGAGAGATCTGTTTGCTAAGTCTGCAGGCTTAGTGGGAGAGACAAGGAGTATTTATTTTCTGTATACGTTGGTAATTTATGAGGTTACTATAAATGCAGAGTTTATGGAAGAAAAATCAGGCCATGAAATAAAAAGGATTTTATTCAAATATCCCAGCTTATTAATTCTTTCTAATTCTTCACAGAGGTGGAGATGAGTGAGGATGCACACACGGTTTACTGAATATTAAGAGGGAGAAGATCCAGTAAAAGTAGCAAATGCAGGTATAATTTAAAAATAGAAAAAGATGAAAGATAAGTGAATTTTATTAGGGATTGAAATATAATTGAATTTTCTTTTTCCTATTTTGCCATCAAAGATGGCAGAAAGAAGTTTACCATTGTGGGAAAGGGTCTTGCATTGCTAACAAACCTGTGCAAAGTGGCTTTACCTTCCTGTGCAGCGGGGTGTGACTGAAGGGATGTAAATGCAGCTCTTATCTGTGCCACATGAAGGGGTGGAGAGGAGATTTAGAGCCTTGAGCAACAAAGAAGATGGCACAATAACTTTGACTGGGATTTAGTGCTCCAGCAAGAGCAGAAATGGGGAGAACACCTCCTTCTGTATGAGTGGCATTAACTGTCTGTTCCACTGAGTGTCCATCCTGTGCCTGGCTGTGTGAGGGTTATTGGCCTGGCTGTGTGAGGGTTATTGGCCTGCCTTCATCTCCAGAAATGTCTGGAGGATGAAGGGGTGGGGAAAGGTCCCATTAGGTGATGTGCTGGGAGATGCACAGGGACATAGAGGTGCTGCTGGGGTGTCACGGAGTCCCAGGCTGAAGTGCTGACCTGAGAGCCCCCAAAGCCCTCAGAAACCTCTCCTCTCCAATGCTGTCTGGGAGAAAGGAGTCAGCAAAGCACAAATCCTTAGCTGGCTGCGTGGCAGCAGCCTCTCCCTGGGCACACAGGCTTCCCAGGGTATGCTTTCCCCTGAAGCTTGGACTGGAAGGGGAGAACTCCTCAGTGAAGGTGTACTGGATGCTGGAGCAGCCTGTCAGGTGACACTGACCTCACAGAGCAGTCATTTGCAGGCCTTCACCAAACCAAGTCCTTGCTATTAGCTGGCTTTGGAGGACTGCAAATGTCCCAAGGAGCACCTCCTGCCCTGGCAGAGCCAGAGGCCCTGCACTGCCTTGTCCCAGCCCTCTCCAGGTTTGTACATGGGTGTATCCAGTGTCTGGCAGCTGTCTTAGGGTGTCTGCCTCCCCCTGAGCTGCCCCTCCATCCTGGGCACCAGTGTGCAGACACAGCCCCCATCCTTCATGGACCCTGCCTGGCTGAGGGAGCTGCTGGCAGCAGAGTCACCACCACTCCCTGGCCTACCTGGGATGGGAGGGCAGGAGCCAAGATCTGTTTCCTCCAGTTAAACTGGGGAGGAAATTAAATTAGGGGGGGTTTGCAGTCAAGGCAAGTGGCACAAAATGAGGAAAATGTCACTGTGGTGGGCATCAGCCTCCTTTGCACCTTGGCATATCCTGACCTTGCGTGTCCCTCTGAGCTGCCCCTCTCTGGGGCTGAGCTGTGACCCCAGCCCTGCCCCTGCAGCTCTGGCAGAACCCACGCTGGAGTGATGGCAGAGCAGCAGCTGTGCCCCCAGAGCTGGAGGGATGACACAGAGCAGCCTCCCAGGGCAGGGGGACTGGCAGTCCGTGCTCAAACCGTGGCACAGAGGGGTTTGAAGAGAGACTGGCTCTGGAGTTCCCAGTGCAGTGGCACTCCACGGGGCTGGGCTGGGGCTGTGATGGCGAGATCAGATGAGATGAGATGGGCTGCACTTCACACAGTGCAGGAGTGCAGGAGCAGTGTGGCAGTTAGGGGAACTTTGGTGTCTTTTTTTGGAACGCTTTTGATAGTCGAGGTGGCATCTGACCTTCTGCATTTGAGATCTGATGGCTCAGGGACCTCCAGCTATAATGTTGGCCATCAGTCCCTACTCTCATACACAGAACTAGTGCCAGGCTCAGAAAAGCCTCAGAGAAAGCTGGCTGTTCTGAGAAGCAATTCCCATTGTTGCATTCACTAAAACTTCTGGGCCCCTGAGGTATACAAGGGAGTGTCTGAGTTGTAAGTATCAAAAGAAATTAATTATTCTATATTATAATTAAGTCTTTTTTAATTAGCTGAATAATTGGAATTTTTCTTGCGTTACAATGCAGGTTTTCACATAGCCAGATAATCTGAAACTTTAGAGGGATTTACCTGAGAAATTGCTCGCATCCACAATTGTCTTTTTGTAATATAATGTAGTAAATAAGGGTTCTGAGGTGGCTGCAAGAAAGGCAGCTCTCTTTAAAAGAAGTCTGTCAAGCCCAACTTGTCCCTCAAAATGTATGTTTTGTAAAAGCCTTCAGAAAATGTTGGGTCGAACTGTTTTAGTGTTATTGTGAGGAAATCAATATTTCCCTGCAGCCTTTGCAGCCCCCAAATTGTAGCATGTAGTTTGTGCAGGAGAAGCTGAAAGTGAAACTGCCTAAAAATGAGAGTGAAGTAAACTGGCCTGTTTCTATAATTTGCCTTAGAAGTCCCCAAGGTAAACAAAACACACTTGAGCAGTCAAAACTGAAATATTCTCCTCATGAAACACCTGAATTGGAGGATGCTGGTGGCATTCTGGGAGGGGTTTTTGCTTTTCTTTCAGCCTTTTCCTTCTGCCCTCCCCTTCCCCATCTCCCTGCTCCTCATGTGCCACGCAGCAGATCTTCCAGGCTTTGTCCTCCAGCAGGAGCACCAAGGAGGTGGCGCAGGATCCCCAGGTGCCCCAGCACTGCAATCAGTGAGTTGCCTGCAGTTCCACACCACGGGACAAGAGAGAACCTTTTAGCACTGCTGTGACCTGGCAGCAGTCAGGGCATCAGGGAGAAGAGAGAACCNTCAGGAGAGCAAAGGACCAGAGGAAAGCAAATGCTGTGCTGACTGGCAAAGAGACTGCTCTCTTTGTGTTCTTTGTGCTTGACTGAAACATCTTCACAGGATTTTTTTCCCTCTAATCTGGAAATAATTCTGATTTATTTTCAGCCCTCTATTAAGAGGAGTCACGCAGCAGCGGCTGGCGGCTGCGTGCGCGCGGCCGCCTCAGTGTGCTTCCAGGGGGCTGCTGCCTTCCTCACTTGGCACTGCAGTCAATTATTGTGTTTTCAATTATATATAAAAGGCAATGATGGAGGTTTTCAGCTTTTATAGCACCACAAATCACAGAGTCCTTCTCTGTACACGCGGCAGCACTGCCACAGTGCAGCACGGGGCATCACGGAGCCACACAGGGAAGGGTGCAGCGCCATCAGGGATCCCCAAACTGCAAAAGGGACACCTGGGGAGGGCAAACCTTCACAGGCTGCTGCTCCTCTGCAGGGTTCTCCAGCCAGCAGCCCCAGGCTGACAGACAGCTGGGCAGTGTGACCCCTGGGCTGGGCTGTGGAAGGGCAGGGAGATCTATTTCTGTGTGCTTCACATGGGCAACAGCACTGTAAGGAGCTGAGCAGCTCCTGTGGGCAAGGAAGGGTTAAGGTGAGGACACCGTTGGTGACAAGGGTCATGGCACAGAGAGTGACACTGGCTGCAGCACTTCTGGGGGTGTTTATTCTCTTGCCAGCTCAAAGTTACTGGGTAGACCTGAAGTGAGTATGCTGGGAAACTGTTGGGAACTGGGATCTGTTTCACAGAATGATCCTTTCATTGTACATAATATCCTAACATCATCATCATTATTATTATTATTAATAATAATAGTAGCAAAGTTAGTCCTGGTATAAAAGGGCTTGGACTGGCAGATCAGGGGTGTTTACCCTTGAAACCAGGCAATATAAGGAAAAAAAACAGGGCTGTAATAGAGCATGAACAATCCTCCTCAGTAGCCAGAAGATGCCAGCTACCATCCAGGGATCTGAAAAGGACTCACCACTGCCAGGCCTGCTCTTTATGCATATTTACCTTAATGCATATTTAAATGCCCCAAAATGGTCAGGTGCAAAGGCAGCACTAGCACTTGTCAGCTTCTCCAGCTGCCTTTAGTAGAAGAGATATTAGCCAAGCCATTTTCATTCTGCTCTGCTGGAGGGGAAGGGGTGTCTGAATGCATCTCAGTCTGCGTTTCACCTGTGGCAGATTGGTGGTAACCCAGCAGTCAGGTCCAGGAGAGCGAGGCTGGGAGAGGCTGAGCGGGCAGGAGCAGAAATCAAATCATTGCCACACAGAGTGAACAGGAACACTTGAATGTTGAGACTCCAGTGAGAAAGCAAGTGAGAAAAATAAACAGAGGCTGTCAGCCAAACTGGATATATTGACTGCACGAGAGAAGGAGAAGTGATCCTGGTGACTGGGTGGAGGTATTTGGGATGGTTCTGTTTCACCCAGAACACACCCTGGACCCCTGTGCTCCTTTGCAGGGTAAGGATACAGGCAAGGAGGATCACCCCATGGTAAAGAAAGCTGTAAGTTCAGAGAGACAGGGACCAGAGAGACCACTGGGACTGAGTTAACTGCAGATGGCTACCAGTGAAGGCTGGTTTTGAGCCCAAACTGGAAAAAAAAAGAAAAAGAAGAAGAAATAAAAAAGCCATTCTAGAAAATGGCTCTGGTGTATGTGCTACACTGTTGCTGGGGGATAATGAACTGGCATTCAGAATTTTCTGGGGGATAATGAACTGGCATTCAGAATTTGCTGGATGTCAGGCATGACTGGGGGATCCGGGAATGCTGCTGACATAAATTAGGGGCAGGGGTGGAAGGACAAGCTAGGAGGATTGGAAGGATTCTCTGGAAAGGAAAGGAACTTAGAAGTTCTTAGGCAAAGCAGTTGGTACCAGCAATAATTGCTTTCATGGATCAGGGTCCAGAGGACAAACAAACCCAAAGCTGTGGGGGAGGAGAGGGCCCTTGACTGTCCTGCAGTTTGTGGCTGTCTGCCCACAGGAAGGCAGAGGGTATCCTGTCTGGACTGGATAAATCTTGGAAATGGCATTTGAAGTAGACATGAAATAGGGTTTGGAGGGAGCTAGAGCCTGGGAGAAGATCTGGCGAGATGGAATATAAAATCCATTAGTGTCTTAATGCATAAATTGGCAGAACTGTACAACAGCAATGAAAAACAAGCTACTGGAAGCCCAAACTGTTATTAGATTCTGGTGCCTCAGTGACTATGGAAATTAGTGTTTTGCAAGAGTCAGGGTGCCCATAAGGTGCCCCAACAGACACAAGTGTACAGGGGTCTCCTCTGGTGCAGGGAGAGTCTCAGCTCTGCCCCCACGCACACTCCAGTGCAGACTGCTTACTGGAGAGTGTGCCTGAGGGTTTTTGTATTCAGCATCATGTACAGGATAAAAAATGGGCTTTTCAGCAGCCTGTTCCTTAAACAAAACAGGTGAGTTTAGATCTGACTAACTGTGCAAGTGTAATACAGAAATAGAAAGACTCATAATTACCTTGCCTACAAAATGATGTTTTCCTGTAAAGGCTTCTGAAATAGTCAGAAGAGCTTGGGATGAGGGTCAGTTACCTTTCTGCAAGTATAAGCTTGAGATAAGTCGGAGTATGGGAAGATTAATGCCTTTGCTTTAATAGCAGGGCTTGATCCAAGACTGCAGAAATGCTGTGAGTACCCAGGCGAGCCCAGAAAGCCTGGTGGATCAAGGAGTGCCAGTGCAATGACCCAGGCTGTGTAATTCCCCTGTGGGGCTGGCATTAAAGGGAAATAGAAAGATGCATCTGACTGCAGATTTCAGAGCATTAAATGCTGTAACTCTGCAAACATCACCTCTTCTTGTTAAAATGCCAGAAATTACGGCTGCAGTAGTACGAGGAGATAAGTGGGTTTTGGCCATAGATCTAGCAAATGCATTTTTCTTCAGCTCTTTAGCAGAGAAATGTTGGTTAAAGTTTGGGGTTTACAGTTCAGGAGGGGAAAAAAATATTTCGCTTGAGTTCCTCAAGGATTTCACAAGCTCCTGTGATCTGTCACATACACATCACCCAAATGTGGGAGAAATTAGCCTGCAGGAAGTGTGTGACATCAGACGTGGCTCACACCTGAACTGGGTAGATTCTGAAGAACAAGTGTGTCAGCAGACTGGAAGATTTGGCTGCAATCCAGGAGGGAGGATTGAAAGTCAACAGACAAAAGGTTCAATTAGTGCAACAAGAGGTAAAATATTTAGGAGCAATACGAGGTATTGAAGGCCAGGCTCCTGATAAACAGTGTGTGGAATTAATTCCAAAGCTGCCCAGCCCCACTGCTCTGCCTAGCTGAGAGCACTGTACACATTTAATTGTATGCAGGATTTTATTCTGATGCTCACTGAAGTGAGTCATCCTCCAGCTAAGCTTTTAGAGCAAAGCAGGCAGTGGGAGCAGGGTACAGGAAGGCAGGCAGCTCAGTCAGGCTGAAGCCAGCCTAGCCTGAGCTGCAGTGCTGGGCTGGCTGGACCCAGGAATCCTCCTCATGCATGGTTTGCCTCTGTCAGCTGGGGAAAAAAGTGCCAATTTGGCACAAAAAGAAAGATACCGTGTTCCAGGCTGTTGTCTGTGCATCTCAAATCTTATTGACACCGCAACTCCTTGTCAAAAGGAATGAGTATATTTAGTCTGGAAATCAGAAAAATTGGATTATCGCGTTGGAGGGCGGCCAATGGCACAACACCCTGGTCATGCTTCCTTGAAATACAAGGTGTTCAATGCAGCACAGGATGGTGCCTGTGGAGCCCTGGGCTCCAGCACAGCCCTTGGTGGGTGACTGGGACAGGGAGGGCTGGAGCAGGACACGGGGCGCGAGCAGCTCTGTGCTCCAGCGGTGCAGGGTGCTGAACTGAGTCAGATACTGCAGCCTCCTGATGTGCAGTGGCCTGTGCAGGTTTAATTGCCTCTGTCAGAATAGATCCACATGAAGCAGAAATGTGCTGTACAGGTGGCTGGGGCCGGTGCAGAGCGAGGCTGGCACAAGCTGTGCTCGGGTGCGTGCAGAGAGGAGCAGGAGGCGGCGGGCAGGGCTCACCTCGCTCACTACAAGTGGCAGCAATCCCACAGGCATTGTCAGCTGTGCTTCCCCACGGGCTGAGCCAGCCAGGAGGAAGGATTTCATTTTGCTGAACAAGTTTTTTGCCCGTATAGTTACAAAGCAGCGACTGCACGGAGCAGAATGCCCACAAACCTCAGGATGTGAAGAATTCAGCTTCCAAAGGAAGCTTTAAGGAGGTTAGTACAGGTGAGTGGCTGAAAGTAGGATGTGGTGTTCCCATCTGAATGACTCCACAAACAGCTACAGTCAGCCATGATTCTGTTCCTTTTAAGACCTTGACACGAAGTGAGATATGACTCTGAGAGAACTGGTGGTTAAAAACTTCCTTATCAGATGAATAGCAACTGAAGGGTCTCACAGATTAATGAATAAAAGGATCTGACAAACGACTGCAGGATAATCAACAAATAGCTGAGCAATTAGGGCAAAATGTTCATAGAATATATAAAAGGCAGAAAATGGTAAATAATCAACATGAAGGATGGTGAGCAGGGGTTCAGGTAGTACATCATGGGCTCCCTGCAAAGAGCACACCTGGGGCTGTGAGTGGGATGGATCTGGCACTAGCACAAATAAAGGCATTTCCATTGTTTATTAGTTCAAGTAAGTTCTGACAATGTCAGGCAGCTTCATCAATCACAGCCAAAGCTTTGGAAAGGAGAAAAACACTAAGCCATAAGAAAAGTTGTCTTTCCTTTCCAGGTGACAGAAAGGAGTGAGTGTTAGCCATCACCAGAGCTGGGTCAGCACAGAAACACGGATCTGCTGTGGTGGGTAAGAGCAGCTCTTCCAGCTGTATTGTACATGAGCTTTACTGAAGCTGGGCACATGGTTGAGTGCTGTTGGGGTCTTTTTGTTCTGCCCACTGCATGCAGTGGTGGTGCCTGTGTTTCACCTGGAGCTGTCAGGGGTGTTCCCTGAGATGCCCACGTCCTCTCCTCTCTGCGAGAGCACAGCCCCTGCTGCTCAGTGGGATAAAGGCACTTTGGTGCAGTGGGAGCTGGGCAGCAGCATGGGCTGGGCTGGAGCTCTCTCCTGTCTGAGGTGTCTGAGCTCCCCATCATCCACTGCTGGACATGTTCAGGGGTGGCTTAGAGCTGCATCAGCCCCACTTTCCCAGGGCCAGTCGTGCTTTGCTGTGCCTGGAAGGAAGCCACCAGCTCGCCCAGCAGTCTGAAAGCCCTTATCTTTTATTTCCTTTTCTCTTCCCTCATGTTTTATTTCCTTTTCTCTTCCCTCCGTTTCGCAGCCCCATCCACTTCAATTTAAAAGTATTGTGTTCCCCTTTCCTGAGAGGCCAGCGTGTGTCTAGCAGGCAGTGTAGACACAGCCATGCACTATTGTTCCTGTCACCTCTAATCACGCAGCCATCACCGTCCTGCTAAATCCCTTCCTCCCATCTGCATTCCTCTGGATCACATCCTCCCTCAATCTCCATCTTCTGCCGTCCCCAGCCCGTGCAAGCAATCCAGCAGCTGAGAAGGGAGAACTGCCTTGTTATGGTGGAGGGTCTTTTTCCTCTCAGGAACTTGTTTCTTCTGCCATGAGCTAGGATCTCTTGAGAGAAAGCAAGCTAAAAACGTCTTTGAGCAGCCTCTTCTGTTCTGCCCTGCTGGTGCCAGTTGAAAATGAGAAGAAAAGGGTGGGGGGGAAGATTAAAAAAAATAAAGAAAAGAAAAAGCTCTTCATAAAGGAAGACTCTTCCAGAGCCCAAACAATCAATGGGACAATAGGAGATGAGGATTGCAGCTCTGCTCCATCCCTCGGAGCTGGGCTCTGAAGGGGCCTGGGTGATGAGCTGAAAAGCTCCCTGCTCGCTGCAGACAAAGCCTGGGCAGAGGGCAGAGGTAAAACCAAGTGGGACCCGACCCTCTAATCAGTCCCACGCTGAGGGCTGGTGGCACTGCCAGGGCTGGGGACAGCGGGCAGGAGTGACCCCGAGCCCCCCCAGCTGCCACAGCCCCTGCTGCACGCTCCATTTCACAGCCCCACCGATGGCTTTAATAAAGACACCTCACACTGCACAGCTTCATCTGTGACCTCTTTCTGTTTGCTACCGAAAACACAAAGTGAGAGAGTCAAGGATCATTAGCTGACGAGGCAAAACTGCCTTGTGCTTCTATTTTTCCTGTGAATATCAGCTGCTTGGGAGGCAGAGTTCGCCTGTAATCCTTCCTGTGTCCAGGACAGGCTTCTGTGGGGCTTGGGAACAAATTACAACAGAATTGCTGCACTTGGGGCAGCTCCAGCTGCAGACTCCTCATGCCATCACTCCTTTCCTACCCAGAGGCTGAGTCAGTGGCCCCAGAGAATCTGTAGGGTCTGGGTAATGCTGTCAGCCCATCTCTTCCCAAATTTTTGGCAAGGAAGAAGGATTTGCAGACACCAGGGACCCCAAGAAATCCATTCCCACCCCTCAGTGAACCTCCTGAGGGTCCCTGGCTGTGCTGCACAAGCCAAGGGGCTTTGGCTTCTGGAGAAGGTCATCAGCCTCAGCAGGGAAGAAAAAAGATGGATCTGTAACCTCTGTAATTTTTTTTCTAGGCAGGCTAAAGAAAATTTGATAGAAAAAAGGTATGGTTTGAAACCTGAAGAGTCAAGGGTCCATTTGGTAGATTTTCTTTTAAGTTTTGAGCTTTCTGGGGGTTATTTTATTATTTTATTTGGTGGTTGGAATTTTTTTTAATTTTTTTTTTTGCATTAGAAGTAGTGTCAGTTGTCAAACAAGACTCCAGATTGATTTGGTTTTTCATGTCTAGCTTTCAACATCCTCAAAGGCATCTAATTGTTCAGGACAGAGTGAATATCTGCACTTACAGAAATCAAGCCTGGAGTGGAACTCCCCTGAAAGCCAGGCACCGGGAAGCCAAGATTAGTTTTCAGAAAGTAAGTGGATTTCATTTTTCGGTTTCTCAAGGACTCTTTCAAGGGCCAAGCAGATGGCTGGGAGATCTACAGAATGGAAACCTGCACTTCTAATGGGGACACAGAAGTGTGTGTGGAGGGGGTTGTTTGTTTGGGGTTTCTTTTAGCTAAATTGCCTTTTTGTTTGACAGCAATTTACACTATTTATGCAGCTGGAACGCCAGTGCATTTTTATGTGGACTCTCCCTTTTCAACAAAGGACTGAGAAAATTGCCACACTAATTCTAGGAGCTTCCCAGCAGCTCCGAGGCATAACCAGCAGAGCGATTTCCAACTCAGAAACACAGAGGCAAGCAACAGAAGAAAAGCACAGTTCAGCTCCAAAAGCAGCTCTGGCTCCGCTCTCAGGGGTTTCATGGAGACGTGGGCCCGTGTTGAGGACCAGGCTGGCCTCAGCTGCTCTCTCAGAGCACCGGGGGCTGTGTTGGCCTTTTGGCAGTGGTGACCTGCCTGGGAGAGGCTCCCTGTCCCCGAGCTGGGAGGGCTGTGGCCCAGGGAGGCAGTGGCAGCACGGGGCACAGGTGTCCCCATGTCCCCAGCCCTGAGCCTGCCCAGCCTTGCTGCCCCCGGGGCCTGGCAGACCTTCCATGTGTTTGTACCTCACTAAATTTAGGCTAATATCTTATTTCTCTGTCCTCTCCTCATCATTCCCAGGATGATTCACTGGAGCCTGCCTGGACACGTTCCTGTGAGAGGAACCTGCTGAGGAACCCACCCATGTGAGGCCAGGGAGCACCAGGATTGCCCACAGGACCCCCAGAAATCCCTGCAAGGAGCCTCTGTGCCCTGCCAGGGCACACAGAGCTCAGGGCTGGAGAATTAACTCCTCTCTCACCATCTGGGCTGAGCAAACTGCCTGGTGGCGTAAGGAAATAGTGCTGATCTTGCACCTGCCCAGGGAAACTGAGGCACAGGCTTGGGGTGGTGCCTTCCTCGGGGAGCTCCAGGCATTCCCCAGGATCCCGAGCCCACCCAGCCCGGGTTTCACTGGAGCACTGCACAGACACCCCCTCATGTTTGCATCTCTTTGCTCTGTGCCTGTCCCACTCGTTTCCCTTGCTAGCCTGTCACAACCATTACTAAAATATGCTTATCTCATATATGCAAATAGCAGGATATTTATAAGATTCTTTGAAATTTCCATAATTGTGCTGTAAAAAAAAAAAAAAACTCTTTGCTTATCTCACAGAGTGTTGTAACCACAGTGTTACTTTTATTGAAATCCAAAAATCACTCGGCAAAATAAGAATAGTTAGAAAACTGTCAGGTTTTTATATTTTTGAAATAGAAGGGAAAGAAAGTGAGCAAACCAGGCTTTATTATTTTAAATTAGAAACTTTAATGCTCACCAAAAAGGATATAAACTGTAAATGTATTTTAGCAGTTCCTAGAGAAAAAGAGAGAGGTTTTAATAATAACACTGTGTGCTCCTATATCATTTTCATTAGAAAAATCTTGGAGCACTTTCAGCTTATTAAAGAATGGAATGCCTCAGAAGGCTCTCGGGAGGTACTAGAGAAAAGTGAAGTAACAAATATAAATCCACATTATTCTCCATGCTGTGGTTACCTGGAGCTTCCCTTGGGATGCACAGCTCCCTGTCACCCCTAGCAGGGACAGGAGCTGCCCAGGGCGCTGTCGGGGTCCCTCTGCTCCAGGTGCTCATTTTGTGGCTGAGTGAGCCAAGACATGGAAGGATTTTCCCAAATCTCGTGTCCTGCCCCGTGGGGACACACCAGGAGCTCTGCAGGGATTCCTGGGGGTCCTGTGGGCAATCCTGGTGCTCCCTGGCCTCACATGGGTGGGTTCCTCAGCAGGTTCCTCTCACAGGAACGTGTCCAGGCAGGCTCCAGTGAATCATCCTGGGAATGATGAGGAGAGGACAGAGAAATAAGATATTAGCCTAAATTTAGCAAGAATCATAAAATGTTCACTGGAACAACAAAAGGAGGAAGAGAGGCCGTAAAGGTAGGGGGTATTCCCTGGTCTGATGAAGAAAATAATATTAAAAACTCCCCAGTGTTTAATTTCAGGAAATCCATAGACCGAGCGAGTGCCCAGAAGAGGAACAGCATGTTAACATATCTTAGATAAACAGGAGCCAAGTTGTTACCCTGACAGGAAAACGAGAGAGCCCATCAATGCAGTGGGGGAGAATAATAAATTAAAAACCAGATGGTTCAAAGATGTGATTGCGTCTTCAGCTTCAGCAGGAAGAGGGAAGGGGAATACATATGTATTGCAGGCAGGCCAGGAACACAAAAGCTTGGAAAAAACACAAGAACAGGAGAGGCAGGCTCATCAGAATGAAATTAATTAAAAGAGCAGGACCTCAAGTTATTTTAGGTCCCAGTGGTAGAAACACCAGAATTCCAAGCTCCATTCTTCATTTATACATAAAGTTTCCTATTTCATCCACGCTCAAAAAAGGACCTCTTCCTTTCTGAGCTAGATAGTGAGTCAAGGCAGATGGGAATTATTCTGAGCTTGGAGAAAACAAAGAAGCACAAATTAATGGCTTACTGGCAGAAAGGCAGTTTAAAGCACTTTGCCAAAGCACATTTTATTCCTACCCTTATCCTACATAGATATTTTTTTCCTTTAATTCTGCTCAGCACAGAAATGCATGACTAAGCAGAGATCCATATCTGCATCGTGCATAGGCTGGAGGGGGCATTAAAACAGGCAAAAAGCAGACAAAAGGAAGGGGGGAGAGTCTGCAATGGCTGGTGCAGTGACTTAACAACTTGCTGCACGTCGTTCAGCACACAGAAAATAGAACAACCCCATCTTGCCAGCTTGAACTCTCTCATCCCATCATTTCTGTGTGGGTTTCCATGCATCTGCCTGCATTCTGTCACACATATATGGACATATGTGTAGCACACCCATCCCTGAGTGTTCCACTTGCACAAGCTCTGATTGGGAGTGGAGGAGTCCTCGTGGCCATGGGCACCTTGGCCAGAATTCCACTTCTGCCATAGTAGGAAGCTGTGACTTTGGCTTGAGAGGTGGCAGGGTTTTACTCCAGCCTCCTCTGCAGCAGTAAAGCTTTAAATCTGCAGCAAGGCTCTCCCTGCCCAGGATTATATTCAGCCATTTCTGTGAGAAGTCTGGAAATCGTTTAACTGTGCAAATTTATCAAGCATAAACAATTTAAGTTATGATACCGATAATATTTCAGTCTTAATTTGGCAAAATGATGGAGGCAGAAACTCAGACTGCACTTGTATTTGAATAGTGTTGATTCTTCCATAACTATTAACTTTCAAGACCTCAATTTGATATCCCCTGGGAACAGATTCCCTCTGTGCTTAGGGTGTTAGAAACAGGAGATCAGGAGGTGGAGGTTCAGTTCTTGTTATGAGATTTTCAGCTGCTTTCTTAACTTCCTGTCACCTCTTTTCCCCTTGTGTAAAATTAGGATAATGACATTTCTTCATATGACAGTAGCTTAAAGTGTTCATGTCTGAAATGCTCAGGTGGAAGGTGTTACACACTTCAGAGATTATTGTTTATTACCACAATTGCTATTACTGGTATTTCTGAGAGTTTCACTCTCATGTATGCAATAAGGGCAAAATATTATGAACATTTTGCCCGATTTTGAACTTAAAACCAATTTTGTTCTGAATTAATTCCTTTGAATAGAATTATTCCTGAACTACATCAACTGGGGACCAGCTGCTGACCCCAAGTGTTTAAGAACTCCAGATAATCACCGATGAAAAGAGACAAAAATACATTTTATCTAAGAAGTATCTAATGTTGTGATAGAAACTGAAATTAAAGTATAATCCAGAGAGAGAGAGAGAGAGAGGGAGGGAGAGGGAGAGAGAGTATTCTTTAATTAAAATCAGCTACCTCGAAAGATGGATTTTCTCAGGAGTGAAATTTGCACTGTGCTGAAGGCTTTCCACTTAAATCCTTGATGATGCAAGGAAAAAGAATTCTGAGGGAGTAATATTGGCATTAGCAGATAGCCACATGCCACTGCACAATAAGGGAAAATCTGCAGAGAAAAGGATGTATGGCCAATAGAATGGAAAGATGCACAAAGCAGGAAACTCCCTGAAACACAAACACATGATTGTTCAGCAGCAAATGAATAGTTTGGCAGAGAAAGGGACCCGAGATAGAGGCTTGAGGATAGAGGAAGGGAAATAAACCCAGAAGCAGCAGAGATCAGCGAAAACAATGGGCACTTTCTGCCAGGAGATATGTTAAAGACTGAAAACAGGGCTTTAGATAACGTGGTGAGAAGGATCCATGGCCCTCCCACCACCCCCGTGGCAATTCCTGGTCCCGGGCAAGCACAGGTGGGTTCAAGGCATGGAGATGGTGGAGGCAGGATGGGAGCAGCAGGTGAGAGCAGCATCCCCTGGGGCAGCCCTGGGGCTGGGCAGCACTGCCTTCCCCACCTGCAGGGCTGCTGCTGCTGCTGCTGCTGCTGATGGTGATGGTGATGATGATGCTGATGATGATGATGGTGATGATGGCAGCTGTGCTGGAGGGGAGCACTCCCAATGGCCCCTCGTTGGGAATCCTGCTCCCTTCCCAGGTTAGCTGCCATCACAGGTGGTTTCCTGCAGCACAGGGAAGGCTCCTGGCCAGGCAGTGCTGGGGAGCTCTGGAACTGGCCGTGGGGCAGGGTGACCTTGCAGAAACACCCCTTCACCAGCGTTTATTTCATTGTGTGAAGGTTCCAGCAGCTACTTCACGCTGCTTTCCTCACACATGCAAATCTCTCTTGCAGGAATCTTGTCTAACAGCCAGGTGGGCTCTGTGAGAAGTGGTTCTGCTGCAGTGAGGAAAATATATCTATTTTTTAAATCTTATTATTTTTTTCCTTCCTTTTCCAAAAAAATATATTCCAGGGCAAAACTAGAGGAGGTGCTGCAGAGGTGTCACACCTCTGGGGAAATGGGCAGGGTGTGGGCAGCAGCAGAGCACCCTCCCTGTGCTCAGGGCACCTTATTGCCAGGGAGAGGATACACAGAGCTCCAGTGCCTGTAAATACCTCACAGCTTTGCTCTGTCTGATGCAAATGTTTTTGTAGGAAGAGCCTAAACCCAAATTGTTAGTCTAATATTGGCCACGATATTGCAGCCAAGCAGGATGGGATATGTGGCAGGGGACATTTTAATGTGTCAGATTAAAACACCTCTGCAAATCTTGGCTGAGTTCAGGTTCCCAAAGAGCTGTTGTGGATTCAGGACAATTTTCAGCTCAAGCAGAAGGGTTGGCTGATCATTAAAATACATCATACAGGTAATGTGGCTCACACTCCCAGACCTTTAGAGGTATTTTAACACCCACAGTACTCCAAGTGCTAAAACAGCTTGACCAAATTTGGCATTCAGCATCTCCTGAAAGGAAAATAGAACTCACAGCAGCAGAAGAGCGAGGCCTTCTCAGTGGTGTGACTTAGGTGGGAAATCAGAGGCTCCTCCTGAGCTGAGCTCCACGTTCCCAGAGCTGTGGCAGCTCCCAGCAGCCCTGAGCTGCCCAGCTCTGGCAGCCTGGTGGCACAGATGCCACCAGAGCACGGGGCTGGTGTCCGTGGGAGAGGGGAGCAGAGGAGCTGAGAGCCAGGCCTGGTGGGGCGTGCTGGCGAGCAGTGTTCACATATTAACAGATTTCCACTCAAACTGGCAAATAGGGATGTCTATGTTCGAAATGCTGTGTGAAAGCCAAGGCAACAAAAGTCAAAATGTGCATACGAGAATATGTGGCACACACAGTATATGTCACAATGTTTACCATCACTTCAAAACATGCACCCGCCCACAGTTCTTCACTAGCAGCATCCTGGAACTTCTCCAATTGGGATTTGCTATATGAAGCAAAAGTCAATTAAAATCAGCCATTATTGTACAGATCATGAGATCCATAGTACGAGATCCCATACTCATCCCAGATGCTCATTAATAGCAGTGTGTTGTAAACAATCCAGGACAATTGCTTGGGGTTTGTAGACTTTTCTGATGGCTGTGTTTGCTCAGTTAACATACAACATTTTTAAATGGGTTGGATTAAAATTTTTAGCAAATATCAAATTCCCCAGAAACACAGTTGTGTTGCATTCTGGAACTGTTTCAAATGTAGGTCAGAGTCAGTAAGTATGCTTAGCTGATGAAAACAGAGGCAGGGGGAGAAAGGTTTGGGGAAGGGGAATTCTGTCTGCCCAGCTTGCTAGAGGAGCACCAGCTCACCCACCTTCCTTCAGCAGAGCTGCTGCTGGGTGAGGTGTGGTGACTCATCTCTGCATCACACCAACCCCACAGTTCCAGCTTGGAGAGTCACCACCTGCTGAAGCCTGCTGTGCTTCCCTCGGTGTCTTGAGGAGCTCCTCCATGTCGTTCAGGAAATGTGATTTTCCAGGGAGGTAAAACTGGCCCCCGTTCTGAAGCTCGTGTGACTGTACAGATCCAAAACCATGATTCTTTGTGAAGATTCACTGGCCTGATTCAGTGAAATCCATGTAAGAATGGCCTTAAGCTGAGATAATTTTGGGGATGGATGGAGGTTCCCAGTCCTTCACGTAGAGCCAAACACCAGCATCCATCTCCCAGCTCCCAGGTAAGGCCAGGCCAGAATTACAGGTGAACTTGACCCTTCAGTCCTGCTCAGAAATGAAACACTGGCAGGGCATTTTTAGTCAAATAAAGCATCAGCTCAATATGAAACAAACATCTTTGTTTTGTAAAAAGTTGCCCCACCCCTATACACACACACAAATGCACACTCTAATTTTTAGGGCTGATTTATAAACAAAAAATCTGTAATTAGCACAATTTTGTTTGTAATTAGCAGGGATGAGTTGTTTGCTTTAGTGCCAATATCAGTAGCAATGGAAGTACTCTTTTGTTTTCGACTCTTTCACTACCTCTTTATGTTTAGTTTCAAGGTGAGATCAGTATCTGGAAACATGATGTAATTTATGCTGTTATCATTTTATGAACTTCAGCAAATCTACTCCTGATAATGTATTATAATTACTGGTAATCAGAACTGGATTTGAAAATGCAGGAAGCCTGGTGCCAACTGCCACTGTGTGTCTGACCAGATCACAAAAGGAAAACAACAGTTACTGGCATTTATTGTCAGGGGAGCTTCAACTCAGATCTGCAGACAGATACGGACTGCAGAAATTAAATGGCTGTTCATTTCATATGTGTACCTAATTTCTGTGGATTTTCAGACTGGCATCCTAATCTCTGTCATGCTTGTTCCCATTTTTTTCTCAGTTTTCCTTTAAGAGAAGCTTCCCTACTCTAAAGCCAAATGCAATGTTCCCTGCTGTGATGGATTCCTCCTTTTTCCTTCCTAATTGGAGCCATTTCATCAGATCGAATTTTGACAAAGATAGTAATTGTCATCCAATTTTAAGGCAATGACAAGATCAATATGAATTCTCAGATGACAAGTATTATTACTGGGTGAGCACAAAGAAACAAAGAAAATGAAAAATCCATGTTCTAGGGATCAAAACAGTTAGAGGCACATGCTTGCCTTGATCCATGTATATGTGGATCCTGTTTCAACAATAGAGGCTGTGCCTGTGGATGGATGGGGTAGAACAGATGGCCTTTGCCAGGAAAATAGTGCAGGAAAACGAGCACCCAGTGCTTTAGTACATTGCAGTTTGGGTAATGTGGGAGTCAATTAACTTGCCACCAAACAGGCTTGCAGGGAAAATTACCCACAGCCCCATCTCAGAGAATTCTGCTCCTCCTTAACATTTTGTGCTCCTTCTGTTCCTCAAATGCCAGGAGTAAATGCCCAGGAAAACCCTGCTTCTTTAAGGTAAGTATATTCAAACTGTATTTATGTAGGCAGAAGTACTTGATTATTTTTATAACATTGTTTAAATGAGATGATCTGATTAGTTAATGACCCAAAGAGTTCAGGCAGAGTTCAGATAAGGATCTAAAACATGCAGCAGCATCTTCAGACGTTTTCCACACCGTGGTGGTTTTGGGAGGGATTCTGCCATGTATGCATAACTTGCCAGGTACTGTCATGTTGTTTTAGCAGGTTCTCCATGCAACAAGACATTTCTTCAAGGCATTTGACCCTCAGAGGTCAGCTCCTGTTCTGTGTTTGCTGCTCAGAGTGCACCCAGGTTTCCACGGCAGGGCTGCTCTGCACACGCCTGTCTGCCCATTAAACCAGAGCTCCTGCCTTCCCACCCCCACAGTGCTAAATCCAAGGAATTAGAACTGGGTTTCTTTTTTTTTTTCTTTTTCATTATTTATATTCAAAATACATTTTAACTGAGGAAAGGCAAAATAATACATGGTTGTCGTGCTAATTGGCAGCTGCTCTGGGTAACAGCCGTGACAAGTTTCAGCTCTGTCCACTCCAACCCAGCCAAGTCATTAAGGGTTTCCAGGCAGAGAATGGGGTTATGAAACCAAATATTCACTGGGGGCTGTGCTGGTATCCCTGTACTGCTGAGCACGTTCTCAGCCACCCCAGTGCAGGTTCAGTAGGATTATGATCCGTGGAGGAAGGCCTCAGCCAAGCACTGAAAAGATGTTTGTTAGCCTCCAAAATATAAATAAAATATTTACAAAGAGAATAATTGACTTTTGATGTTTACTTCAGGCTATGGTTAAGCAGGCAGTGTCTGTACTAAGCAATGCAGTGACCACCTGCCACAAATGCTGTGATATTTGACAGATCTCTTTCTGCCAAGAACTATAATTCCTATTTAAATCTAAATGGAGGAGCCATGAATGCAGATTTCTCATCACAAAGACACTGATGTTAATCCCCAGTACAGAAAAATAAGAAAAGCCAGAACGTTTTATTGGATTTTATATGGAAGATAATTAAACAGTATTTCTTCTTTACTTGGTATACAGCATCCCATCAACCTTCCTGCTGAAATTTGTTTATAAAGAAACCCAGAAAGTTTTATTACATTTTTATGTAAAAGAAAATTAGCATTTTGTGTATTTGAACTTACATTAGAATAACAAAAAGTGGGTAAACAAAAAATGACCAAAGAATGATGAAAATAAACAGAAAAAAAGTGTAAGGAGAGCACAACACTCTTCTCATACACACAATTTCATATTCTAAGCATGCAAACCAAATAAATGTTTGTGTGCATATGTATATATTGTATATATTCATGTACCAAGCAGTTCTGGAAACCTGAGCTGATGGGAGTTAGGAAATGCTGGAATTAGATGTGCTTGCACACCCCGAATTTGGCCTTTTTGATGGTGTACACAGAACGTATGCTGGCTTTTTTTTCCACACACACCCCCCACAGAAAATGGTGCAGTGTAGGCAGAAAATTGGCTGAGAGAATGATGTAATCTCTGAGAGCTGCTTTGCAGGAGCCTGTTTCTTCTCTGCCCACAAGCCAGTTTGGTATTTTGGATGTACCCAAGGAAGTTCTCGTAGCATGTTCCCCAGCAGGTGGGTGCTGCCAATCTGAGGCTGTGCAAAATGTGTCTGAGGGTGCATGTAAAGAGAGCTTATTAATAGAGGGGAGGGGGGCAGGGGGAGCTGTATCCAAGGCTGCATCCTCGGCATTTAAAAATGTTCACTTCAGCCTGTGCTGCCATTTACTGCATTATGTGATGCATGTGGATTTTCCAAACAAAAGATGTTTATGAGGAGAGTATATTTTAAGATCCCTTTCATGACTGCACAGACCCCTCTCCAAGCAGATGGCCTGACAGTTGCAAGGAAACTATTCATAAGCCAGAAGTAGCATTTAAATTTCTTTTTTTTAAAAAAAAGACAGTTTGTTCTCAGTGTACATTTTAAGCAGGTACTAATTCTGTCTGTGGCAGCACCTTCCCCAACCCAGCAGCACCACAGCACCCTCCTGGCTGCTCCCATGCACAGGGGACACTGAAATTCCAGTTCCATTCATTGCTAACTTGGAGTAACATTGGAGACACAACAGTTTCCCTTGTGTACCCAAAATAGGCAGGATCCACAGAGAAAATGTTTGCTTGGCGTCTGTGAGTGTGTAGAAAGAAGAATTTTCCAAGGACGTGAAAATGTTTAATTCCTTTTTCATTCTCAGCCTTGACTGCTACTTAGATGTTGCTAACGTTCTTTGGGGAGAGAAACCAGCTGAGAACAAAGTCACTAGACCTGAGCCACTTCAGCATTCCTAAGCTCCTGTATTTGGGGAGAAATCTGGAAGCAATGGCTTCACACAGCTGTGTTTGCTGACCCTTTTAATTGCCTGCCACAGAACCCCCTGCTTGAAGGAAACCAGCGCTTCCACTTGATAAATAAATAATGCCATCCCTCTGGAGACAAGAATTCCATCTCCAGCACAAGGACAGGGACTAAGTGTCCTTCCAGTTTGGGGAGATGGTTTGTTTTTGCTTTTCCTTCACCTCAGGAGCTGAGGCTTATTATTTGTCACATCAAACACATTTAGAAGCATTTCTGAAAAATTTGCCTAATATCCTGCAGCAATGAGTTGCAGGGTTGATTATACACTGCACGAATGTTTTCAGCATTTTCCCTTCACCTTTCCATGCATATTTGTGCTTCAGAGAAAACAGAATAAATAGCCCCTTCTCTCTGCTTCTGTTATGTCATCTTTTACTCTTGTGTTTTGTAAACTAAACAATGCTGGTCTTTTTAATCACTTTTTAGATGGAAGCCTCTTTCCTCATGTGTTTAATCATTTTTGCTGCACTTTTTTGCTGCAGAAGTACATACATGTGGGCATAAACACCCTGGAGCAATCAAAGTCTGCTAAGAACAGGTTTTAAGGCTTCACAGAGGTTTGCTCTTTGCTCCCAAAACAACACCTGTTCATCTCACTCTAAATTCACTTTTGGAAAGAGGGTCCCCCTGCACGGGTGCTGAGCTGCGTGTGCAGATGTGCAGGTTAAAAGGGAGGAGCAGGACAGGGAGGCTAGGCAGGCTCCAGAGCTGGCTGAGCAGCAACCCAGCCCAGCCCAGCCCAGCCCAGC